>VHKM01000572.1:0-70000 GCA_007210695.1 Neogobius melanostomus | reverse complement strand
GCCTGTTCAGATCAGCGTTTGACTGCACATGTGTAAGTTACATGTTTTTTCTACTTTGTGTTGAAATAGTTTGTATTACATTGCACTTATGGAGAGCACTTTGGCTCAGCAGGTGCTGTTGTAACGCCATTTACAAATAAAGATTGATTTAATCAAGTTTTCTTTCTAAACATCCAATAAAATAAAAAAGCTCCCGCACACGGACCTCCATCAAGGGGATATAATTGTGTAGAAGAATTAAACCTGCAGTAAAAAAAATCTATTGCAGGGAGAGCGTAATGAGGGTAAAGCAGGCAGTGGCGCTCGGAGAGGGGAGAGGACGCAAAAGAACTTCTCTCATAAGCACTCACGAAAACACAATTAAGATGCAAATAGCAAGACATTTTTTTAGACTTTTATCATTTATCAGATTATTAAGGACGAAAAAGTAAGTCATACATTAATAAGTCAGTTGTAAATATTTCATGAGCAGTAACATTGTCTCAGTTTAAAGTTCATATGTAAAATAGGCTATAGTAGGCTTATTTCTGAATATAAATCACTATTTTCGAATGACAAAACATCAAATCCAAGGCAATTGGAGCTTCTGTTCGTTTGTGAAAGAAAGAAAGGGATTAGAAGTGCAATGGCTCTTTAAACCAGGAAAGTACATAAATTGGGTGGTTTATCTGAGACTTTTGGGCAAGTTTGGCCACTAAAGACTTCAAGGCAACAGCAGTTGGACTCTTTCAGAAAGTGATAATTACTCACCATTAAGCAGTTTGTACAATGCTTTGGTAAATACTTAATTTGTGTTACTGTTTAAGCGCCTTTATTGGACATGAATCATGTTTGGTGCTCAGACCCGGATGAAGACAGCGAGTTAATGTGATGAATGAATGTATGAGATCAGTTGCATCATTTTATTTCAGTGAAGCAGCAAATTTAATGAAGAAATGTTGGGCAGAAAAGTTATTTGAATGTTTAAGCTGCTGACAGGAAGTGACCTAGATAAAGGTAAAGTTCAGAGTAGTTTGACTCATTTCCCATTGACTTAACATGGTCGGCACGGCAACAGTTTAAAATTTACCTTCTTCTATGTCACTTCCTGTCGGTGTCCAATAAGTAAAACTATAAACATCACAAAAATGGTCAAACTAAAGAAATCTGGGACAATCTTTAGCAAAACCTTCTGGATCCGAGCGGCTAAAGCGTGTCATTAGTGGCTTTAGTTCACCCGGGGTTTCTCTCAGGATTTCTGAGGCGTTCATGTGAAACAGGAAGAGGCAAACACGGTTCACCTGAATATTAAAATCACTAAACACCTGTTGAATATGAACCGAGCAGCTGTTCCAACAAACTTTATGAAAACTGAACGCTTAGTATTAAGAAGGTGTTTTTGAGGTTTATGTGACTCGCTGCTGCCCTCTGCTGGCTTGTAAGGAATAGCATCTTCATTCCTCTTCTCCTCCAGTCTGTTCCTCTGTAACTCAAACACACATCTGATGTCAGTACTTGATTAACGACACTGAACCCAGAACTCTCCATCAGAAACAGCTTTCTCCCTCTGCCATCAGACTCTAAATAACCCGTTTCTCTGTTTGCTCCAGTTGTGCCAGTACTTTCACAGACTTTGATGACTTTCGTGGAGGATAGTCGATTACCTGGAGCCGCTGTGGCCGCTTTTAGCGTCACAAACCCGGGCTACGACAGAGGAGCAGCTCCCGCGGTCCCCCGGGGGTCACTTTGTACCCACGTAACATTATAACAACATAATAAATCCACGCGCTGCACGGGCGCTGTGTTTACAAGCCATTGGATTATATAGATGATGAAGTTTAGTTTGTACCTGTGATGAAGTGAGCGCTGCGGAGCCTCCTCGTTCTTTCTGCAGCAGGTTTATGATGAAGTTTAGTTTGTACCTGAGCCACATCCCGCCATGACAGGTCCCCGCGCATGCGCACTGACAGGTTTGAGCAGAGAAAGCCGTTAGCGACATCTTCAACGATTTACAACAAAAAACTGATTAAAAAAATCTTTAAAATATGTTTAAGGACGAAGGAAAGAATTTGTTTTAAATTGTAATGTTTAAAAATCTTGTGAATTTTCCACTTTTTGTCTCGTAAATGTGCCTGTAACTGATAAAGTGAAATAATAATAATATTAAATAATAATAATAATATTAATAATAGTAATAATAATATTGTTATTATAATTGATAACATTATTATTATTATTAAATTAATAATAATAATAATAATAATTTTCTTCTGTTTTTCCCGGCGTTGTTCTCAGTCCTGTTTCCAGTGAATTTAAATGGAATGAGGCTCTTTCAAACTGTCCTTTCTTTTACTTTAAATGTAGTTTTAGTTATAGTTTTGGTCTCACTAACGACTGTAGTTTAGTTTGTGCAGCTCCTGGACCGACACAAGATGGCGCTGTGTCCGCGATAAGGTCAAAGCGCATGCGCAGTGTGGTGTCATGGCGGACTCCTGTCAACATAACAGACTCGTGTGGAAGTGTTTTCAGGTTTTAAAGTCCGGATTAAACGTTTCTGTGGAGGCAGGCGGTGAAGGGAGACGAGGGGGGGTTTGTGACTTGTTTTTAAATGGCGTGTATCGTGAACGGCTGCAGCAACAGGACGAATAAAGGCTCCGACCTGCGCTTCTACCGCCTCCCGAAGGACCCGCATCAGAGGACGCTGTGGGTGAAGGCGGCCCAGCGCTGCGACCTGCTGCAGAAAGAACGAGGGACCAGGAGGCTCTGCAGCGCTCACTTCATCACAGGTACAAACTTAACTTCATCATAAACCTGCTGCAGAAAGAACCAGGAGGCTCTGCAGCTCTCACTTCATCACAGGTACAAACTTAACTTCATCATAAACCTGCTGCAGAAAGAACCAGGAGGCTCTGCAGCGCTCACTTCATCACAGGTACAAACTTAACTTCATCATAAACCTGCTGCAGAAAGAACCAGGAGGCTCTGCAGCGCTCACTTCATCACAGGTACAAACTTAACTTCATCATAAACCTGCTGCAGAAAGAACCAGGAGGCTCTGCAGCTCTCACTTCATCACAGGTACAGACTTAACTTCATCATAAACCTGCTGCAGAAAGAACCAGGAGGCTCTGCAGCTCTCACTTCATCACAGGTACAGACTTAACTTCATCATAAACCTGCTGCAGAAAGAACCAGGAGGCTCTGCAGCTCTCACTTCATCACAGGTACAGACTTAACTTCATCATAAACTGCTGCAGAAAGAACCAGGAGGCTCTGCAGCTCTCACTTCATCACAGGTACAAACTTAACTTCATCATAAACCTGCTGCAGAAAGAACCAGGAGGCTCTGCAGCGCTCACTTCATCACAGGTACAAACTAACTTCATCATAAACCTGCTGCAGAAAGAACCAGGAGGCTCTGCAGCGCTCACTTCATCACAGGTACCGGGTAAAGAAACTTCATCATAAGTAGCTATCGGGAAAACTAACCAGGGACTGTAAAGTAACAATGGACTAACTGTAGCCGGCTTCTCCCGGAAGCACAAAGGAAGTGAGGGCGGGCTCCGGACATTCCAGGCTCCTATGGACGTTTTCCACATAAACGATCAAAAGCACGAGACACTGATCTATTCCATTTGTGAAGTGAAAGTTCACATACTTTTCAGGGCTTGACTTGAAGCATTTTAGGTACTTGGCCACAGGGCCAGTGGCAGGTATTTTTTACTCAACAAAATCTACTTGTCCGGTTTTTCCTGCAGAAACACTTGGATGATGAAGTAATATAATTGAGTTAAAACAGTAACATTTCTCTGTTTCCAGGGAAGTATTCCCGGGACACGCTGCACCCGGATTATGTGCCTTCAGTCTTCAGCTTCAACAAGAAGCGACAGAAGAAGCGCATCGCGCAGAGAGTTCAGAGGTGAGTCCAGACCAGGACTGAACCAGGACTAGACCAGGACTAGACCAGGACTGGACCAGGACTGGACCAGGACTGGACCAGGACTAGACCAGGACTGGACCAGGACTAGACCAGGACTGGAGGCTCTAATCACTGAGCCTCTTGAGCTAAAGGAAGTTTCTGTTGAAGGTTCGTTCGCCGAGGGCTTCGCTCTGCACCTGACGCCACATTCAACCCTCTCTATGAACACCTGCAGGGTCACCCGCCTGGACACCTGCAGGATCACCCGCCTGGACACCTGCAGGGTCACCCGCCTGGACACCTGCAGGGTGATTTTTCATTTTATGTCTTTACGTGTTTCTGTAGCAGGGCTTTAGAATAACGAGTAACTTCATTACTCGCACAGGTGTTCTCTACACCAGGGGTTTTCAAACTTTTTGGGATGTGACTCCCAAAATCACCAGACCAACTGGTCTGGTTCTGTAAAATGTATTAATTAGCATTTATTATAATTTAAAATGCAAAACATTCTGGATTAATGATATGTTTGTTTGAATGTAAGCTTTAAAGGAATAGGCCACCGTTTTTCCATACTGAGATCTGTTCTTACCTGAGCTTAGACATTTGTACCTGTCTGGTCTCCACGTGTGCCTTCAGTCACGTAAACACAGCACAGACGGCGTTAGCATTTAGCCTCTCTCTTCTCTATAGCTCCAAACGAGGTGAAGATAGAAGCTACCAAACTCTCCCACGTTTCCCTATTTAAATATGGTTACGTGAAGTGTTACACTACAAAGTATAATTACATAAAATTAAACAATGCGGATTTTCTAAACGGGTAAAAAGGGGAACTATATTGTAAGGCGTAATAATACCAGGAATAGTTCGGCGTCCGCGCAGTAAAGTGAAGATATCACTGCGCAAATGTCTTAAATATCTTTTGTGCCTGTTCTGTTAATTGTTCTATGGACCCCTCGAAAATGAGATGTAACACTCAGGGGGTTTTCCACTAATAAACAAATTAAATATCTATATTTTTGAAAGAAAGGCACTATTGTTTTGAGGAGAACATTATATGAATCAGCCTAGACAAAAACAGTCCTGTATTTTAGGTTGTACTTTACAGTAGTTTTCGACAAAAGTGGAGAAAATCACATCATTTCATAATGTTTTGGTGTTTATAAAACGTCCCAAAAACGAAATGTGACTTTCCACTTCATAAATATATCTGTGAAATACATTTTACAATAGTAGCAACATCTGACAAAGTATTTTATTGCCACAAAGGCTGTAAATGTTCGAGCTGGAGACGGTGATTTTGATGGGAATACCTCCAGAGTCCTGATTAAAGCCTCGTTGTGGATCTTTGCCCGGTCCAGGTTCGGACGGGGAGTGGAGGAGGGCGGACGTGGCCCAGATGCGGCTGGTGGAGCAGGTCTACGGTCTTCAGGACGGAGACATCGTTCCCTTCGTCTACAACCCACCAGAGGGCAGCACCGAGCCAGGTACAGGAGACTCTTTTACCAAGCTTTGTTATAGACCCAGAAAACCATAATGTGTGTATCGTTCAGGTGTCGGTATCGTAAAACCAAGTAGGGTTGTCACGGTTACCGGTGTAGTTGCACTTTCGATATGGCTTTGTCTGTATTTTTAAATATAACAAACACTGTTCAGTTTGTGTAGGACTATCAATGCTTTCTGAACTTATTAACACACATTAAAAAAATACCGCGATAATACCGAAAACCGTGATAATTTTGGCCACAATAACCGTGAGGTAATATTTTCATAGTATTGTTAAAACACTGGTATGGGGGAAATAAAAAAGTGACGCTACCTGGGCCTAAACTGGACCAACAGCATCAGAACTTGGATCTAAAGATATATTTTTTTCGGTTCCTGCTTTCGATAAGATCATTGTACCTAAAAGCAGCACTACTGAATGAACTTGACTTTCTTACCTGCAGTCGTTCTTTGATGTTGTGTCTTGCAGCTGTTGACACGGACCACGTGGTCGTGGCGCTTCTGAAAGATCACAGTTACTGTCTGCCCCCAAACTCCGCCCCGACCGAACCACGGCCCGAAACAGCGGCTCCAAACGCTAGAGAACCTCAGGGAAAAAACAAAGCCTGAAAAGCAGAGGTTTGTCTGCGGCGCCTGCGGTCTTTCCTTCGTGAATTCCAGAGCGTTCATGGCCCACAGACACAGACAGTGCGACGACCGCTACTGCTGCAAAGTGTGCGACAAGAAGTTCAAGCACCTGTCGCACCTGAAGTCCCACACGCGGATCCACACCGGAGAGAGGCCTTTCAGCTGCTCAGTCTGCGGTCGGCGTTTCCGGCAGAAGAACGCCCTGAACTCACATCAGGCGGTGCACGCAGCGGGACGCCTTCAGTGCAGCCTCTGCTCCAGGACGTTCACAGAAAAGAGTCACCTGGAGGAGCACAGGAGGCGTCGCCATAAAGGTGAGTCAGTTAAAAAGAGTCACCTGGAGGAGCACAGGAGGCGTCGCCATAAAGGTGAGTCACAGTTAAAAAGAGTCACCTGGAGGAGCACAGGAGGCGTCGCCATAAAGGTGAGTCACAGTTAAAAGAGTCACCTGGAGGAGCACAGGAGGCGTCGCCATAAAGGTGAGTCAGAGTTATAAAGAGTCACCTGGAGGAGCAGCCATAAAGGTGAGTCAGAGGCCCCATCCGAAACCACTAAAGTATAGCCTCTAAGTGCTAACACTAGCAACTAATCCTTAACCTTTCATGGGCTCAACTGTTAGATCTCTATGCAGTTAGTGAACTAGAGCTTCAGCAGCATTTGCCCAATTCGACCGTCCTTACCCAGGGGAAGGGGAAGTGACATCACCAACAGCTGTGTTTCTTCTTCTTTAAAGTTCAGTGCAGGCCAAACAAAAGCGCATACCGCCCCTGCTGTATATTGTCCAACAACAACATAGTGTCTAAATAAAGACATTTAAGGGGAAAAAAGAGAAACATCCAAATGATCCTTCACATTTCCCTTTATTTTATCTCAACAGCTGTTTCATAAAGCTACAGTATGCAAATTAGCCATGTGGCTTAAGTTTCTACTAAATGAAGCAAAAGCACAAACTGCTTCATTTAAGCCATTTACTGAGGAGGCTCTTTAAAACCATGTGACTGAGCTGTGGTGACTCTAACATGTATTTTGTCACTTTTATAAAGTTTGGCTTGTGCAGAATCTTTTTTTTTAAATTATTATTAAATGTGCACCTGTCAATCAACAGTGGTTGCGCATGAATCACTCGAGGGTGGGGGCGAGGGGGTGGGGAGATTGGCGCAGTGGTTTATGGGATGGCACATAGCTCCTAATCGCCAGTAAGTTAGCATCAGAGGTCCCTATGCTAAAGTGGCTATGATAGTTAGCATCAGAGGTCCCTATGCTAAAGTGGCTATGATAGTTAGCATCAGAGGTCCCTATGCTAAAGTGGCTATGATAGTTAGCATACAGGCCACTTTCCCTAACTCCTTCCTAACTGAAAGCCCAATTCGGACGCATCTTATCATGGCGGACGCTGACGCACATCCGGTTTGGCGTAAGACCTCTTACCAATTTACTGGTTTCGGATGCAGCAAGAGTTAAAAGAGTCACCTGGAGGAGCACAGGAGGCGTCGCCATAAAGTAACAGTTAAAACGAGTCCACAGGTTTGAGTTATTTTAAAAATGTAGTTCTTCATTTTCACTGATGTTTTTCAGACGCTGCTCAAATTGAAGCCCCGCCTCCGGAAACGCCCAACATGGCCGTGTTTTCTCACAATGTCAAAGGTGAGCTGTTCTTCACCGGAGTCGTGCTGATGCCCATCGCGGACGAAGAACTTAAAGACAAAGGTCCTGAAAACGAAACGAAAGATCCCAAAGTGGGGAAGTCGGGGCGGCCGCGCAAATGCTTCGTCTGCTCGAAGCCTTTCGACACAAAGGCCGAGCTGGACCTGCATAAGAAGGTCCACGCCGGAGACAGACCTTTCGGCTGCTCGTTCTGCGGCAGTAAGTTCCGGCTGAAGGACACGCTGAAGGCACACTTGGCCGCGAAGCACACGGGAAAAACCTTCGAGTGCGACGTCTGCGGGCTCAAGTTCACCACCAAAGGGAAGCGGAACTTCCACGCCAAAAGGCACGCTCGGGACAAACCGTACAGCTGCTCCGTGTGTCGGCAGGCGTTCGAATCCTTAGATACCGCGGAGGAACATTTAGAGATTCACAAAAAGGAGAGGGAGTTAAAGGAGTCGTCTGGTCAAAGCTCTGAACGCTGCGATATTTCCGTGAAACACTTGGAGGCGCAGTATCTCTGCTCCGAATGTGGGAAGAGTTTTTACCAAAAGTGTAACCTGAATAATCACATGATCACCCACTGCAAAGAGAGGCCGTTCAGCTGCTCCGTGTGTGGGGTAAACTATAAGAGCAAAGTGGGCTTATCCGTCCACATGATGATCCACACGGGAGAGAAGCCATTCAGCTGTTCCGTCTGTCAGAGAGCGTTCAGGACTAAGCTGGGTCTGCAGCTGCACACGAGCGCGCACACCGGGCTCAAGCCGTTCGTCTGCAGCGTCTGCGGAGCCAGGTTCGGACAGAAAACCGTTCTGAACAATCACACCCGGGTGCACACGGGGGAGCGGCCGCACGCCTGCCCCATGTGCCCCAAAAAGTACAAGTCCACGCAGCCTCTGTACCGCCACATGAGGGCGCTGCACGGCGCGGCAGGAGAACACCGCTGCAGCCTGTGTCAGCAGAGCTTCAGGACGGAGCTGGGTTTGATTCTGCACACGGGGAAGAGGCACATCACGCCACGAAGACACGGAGACCAGACGGACACGAAGAACCAAGAGGAACTCGACTCGGCTCAAAGACACGGAGACGAGACGGAAACGAAGAACCAAGAGGAACTCGACTCGAATCAAAGACACGGAGACGAGACGGACACGAAGAACCAAGAGGAACTCGACTCGAATCAAAGACACGGAGACGAGACGGACACGAAGAACCAAGAGGAACTCGACTCGAATCAAAGACACGGAGACGAGACGGACACGAAGAACCAAGAGGAACTCGACTCGAATCAAAGACACGGAGACGAGACGGACACGAAGAACCAAGAGGAACTCGACTCGGCTCAAAGACACGGAGACGAGACGGAAACGAAGAACCAAGAGGAACTCGACTCGAATCAAAGACACGGAGACGAGACGGAAACAAAGAACCAAGAGGAACACGACTCTGCTCAAAGACACGGAGACCAGACGGAAACGAAGAACCAAGAGGAACTCGACTCTGCTCAAAGACACGGAGACGAGACGGACACGAAGAACCAAGAGGAACTCGACTCGAATCAAAGACACGGAGACGAGACGGACACGAAGAACCAAGAGGAACTCGACTCGAATCAAAGACACGGAGACGAGACGGACACGAAGAACCAAGAGGAACTCGACTCGAATCAAAGACACGGAGACGAGACGGACACGAAGAACCAAGAGGAACTCGACTCGAATCAAAGACACGGAGACGAGACGGAAACGAAGAACCAAGAGGAACTCGACTCTGCTCAAAGACACGGAGACCAGACGGAAACGAAGAACCAAGAGGAACTCGACTCTGCTCAAAGACACGGAGACCAGACGGAAACAAAGAACCAAGAGGAACTCGACTCTGCTCAAAGACACGGAGACCAGACGGAAACGAAGAACCAAGAGGAACTCGACTCGAATCAAAGACACGGAAACAAGAACAAAGAGGAATCCACCACAGCTCCCACGGACGATAAAACCACAGACCAGACATGGTCTGGTTTAAGGGAAGACACTGACGGCGAAGAAGGAAATATAGAGATATCTATTTGAAACTTTTATTGTTACTTTTTTTACTGATTTATTCACAAGGGGAAAAAAGTATTGCACATTTTCTGTTAGGCTACCAATACAGAATATCGGATCTATCAAAGAGTATCGGATCGGATTTAAAGACTGGATCGGGTCCGCTACAAAAGATGGCCGTGAATCTGCAGTGGCTGCGCTACTTCAGGGTTTATCACAGCTCAGTTGTAAAAGTAAAATAAGCATCTCATTATTGCCCTCTTGTAGCGCCACGCCTTAGTCTTTACTTTACATGTTATGTTCTGGATGGAAAATAAAGTTATTTTCAGACTGCTGCTTCTGCGACTCGGCCCCAGATGAATGAATGGTTTATTTGGTTGATTGATGCATTTAAATTTCCAAACAGTAACAACAAAACACAAATATTCAACCAAAAAGGAATAAAGCATAAGGTTGAAATCGGCGCAAACTTTAGCCATGTTTTCTTTTTGTTCATTGATCTGTTGTAAGACATTGAGGCGCTCACACCACGGGAATGACAAAGGCCGACAGAAAATCATAAATATTACGAGGCCCTATGGTAACTGGTCAACTTGACCTTCATTAGGCCCAAAAGACTTTACAGGAAAAGGGCGCAGATTTTGTTATTGTTGCCTAAATGTAGGAAAAAAGATGGAGGTGACGTCATTTCTTGTGGAGATGTGGAGCTCCACTGGTCACGTGACTAATGAGCGAGTCCATCCAAACAGAAGCGACGCTTGTGTAAAAGTTGACACATAGAATCATTTAATATACATTTATTTTGAACAGCATCTGCTTTACAAAAAGGCGGTACATTCCCAACATCGTTTTGTCCAAAGGCAATGACGTTAATGATGAGGTAAACCTTAAACATGGCGTGAATAACTTTGCAACAGTTACTTTCTTTTCTCAGGATCAGCAGCGAAAGTGGAGCTTTGGCTAAAACCAGTTTGGTTTAGTGTTAACATCCTGCAGAACTTCAGCTTTCGGGCTGTAAACGAGCTCAACCCTATAAATGAGTTTCTGTTTTTAACTAACGGTTTGTTAACAAACAACAAATCGATGGCGCAGTGATGAGGGCAGTTTGAGCGAGGGCTGAGAACCGTTAAACAAAACCAGTTTGGCATCGAAATAAAAGTTTAGGTTCTACCGATTTCAAACAATGAAAATATCGAAAACAGGTATTGAAGAAAAGTAGTGTTGAACTTTTGATGCTGTTGGTCCAGGGACATTATGTTTCAGCTCAAATAAATTAATACAAAGTAATTAAATACTACCTACCTAAATAGAACCTACTAGGCATGAATGTCCTGAGTAAATCAGCCCTCTGCCTCTAATAAAGCGCCCCCTGCTGTCACAGTTCAACACTGACACAGACAGACATTTGTTTTAAAAATATCAGTACCCTCATCTGTCGACCTCTAAAGTTCGGACGCTACACTGGTGACTCCGCCCTCTCCGCGCTCTCGTGTCTGTGCGGCGCCCGCTCCCAGTAGAAACTGGCGGCGAGTCGGGCCATGCGCTTGTTGACGAGCGGCTGAGCGCGGCTGCCGTTCTGCGGCGACATGTTCCGCACAGTGACCTCTGAGTCCGGCAGGTCGAGGGGCTCCTCCCCCTGGTCGCTTGGCTCCTCCCTTTGGTCGCAGGGCTCCTCCCTCTGCGCCGGCCTCCACAGTTTGGGGTGGAAGCAGCAGTAGTACAGGGTTTTTAACAGTAACCCTGCGGTGTAGATGAGCGGCAGCGACACGGCGAGGCCCAGGGAGTAAGACTGACTCCGGAGCGGGTCTCTGTACACCCACCACGTGGTCAGTAAGATCCCACAGTCCACCGTGACGAAGGCGTGGTAGATCACGCTCCTGCCGCGCGTCCGTCCCTCCGCCACGTTGAACCAGCTGAAGTACCTGCAACAGTCAGAACTTCCACCATAAGAACTTTGACCTGTCAGAACTTCATTTCATTTATTTTTTCATTTATTTCATTCATTTAAAAACAAATGCAACAACAGCATTTAACATGAATGAAAAGGAGCAGAAAGAAGTAAACACGTATAATGTCTGCCCCCTATCAACACAAAATCATTTACAGTTCCAGTTCATTTAACTTCAAACAGTCAGAACTTCAACGTCACTCAGCGTAAAGGATCTCCCTCAGTGTGTCGACCCAAAGACCACTCAAACCTGCCTTTTGTAAACAACACTCTTATCTAGGGCTGGGTGACGGTGACAAAAATGACTCATATTTTTGGGGACTTTCTCGATGAAGCCATAGTTTTGCAAAAAATCTGAAATATACGGAGCCCCTGGAAGTGAAATGTGTAAGGTGTTCTTTTATCTGGCCTTTTTATTGTCTTTTCAGAACATTTAAGCGATAAAGTCATTTTGTATATTTCTAATGGTTTGCAAAAATATCACTTAATCGTTTTCAGTAAAGTCCCCACAAATATTGAGATTTTCATTTTTGTCAATATCTCCCAGTCCTGCTCTCAACATCAGAGTTAGTTTAATTGTTAGTTTTTTTTTCTTAATCTGGTTCGTACCAGATGAGTCCGACGGTGGCGCGGTAAAGCCACTCCCCTCCGGCGCTGTCCATGAAGTCTGTGTGCTGCCGCCACGCCCACAGCACGAACACCACCCAGATGAGCGCAAAGTGCGGCACGATGGCGGCGGGCAGGACGGAGGTGAACAGTGCCAGGGCGGCCACACGAGGCGCCATCAGGAACAGGTTCCACAGGAAGTAAACCACCGACGACGACCACGTCTGCTTGGCTTTGTCCGGGACGAAGGAGCGCAGCGAGCGATGGTAATCCACCACCATCCACGCCATGGAGGTGGTGGAGGCGGCGACGCTCACGACTGCGGAGAGAAGGGGCGCAGAAATGTGGTGTTACCACTAGAGCCGCAGGATATTTTACCAAACTGTTTCAACGCAGTTTGTCTCATAGAATCAGAGGTGTCAGTAACAAGGCAAATGTACCGTACATCCACTTTAGTAAAGTACGATTCAATAAATAAAGTTTGGGAAACAGAGCTGTGTTTGTAGATCTAATGGTAATGACGGACTCACACTGCACGGTGCGGGCCTTGTTGGTCTGCAGCATCACGTATATCATGAGTGTCAGCTGGGGGGCGCTCTCGCAGAACGTCTCGATGAGCCGCAGCATGCTGAGGTCATGGGTCAGATACACGGCGTACTCCGAGCCGTCCTTATGACGCCTCCAGACCCTGAAGCCCTGCCAGATCACCCAGAAGTTTCTGCAACAGAGGAGGGGGTTTAAAGATCAGAAAGAAGAGTCTGCAACAGAGGAGGGGGTTTAAAGATCAGAAAGAAGAGTCTGTAACAGAGGAGAGGGTTTAAAGAGATCACCCAGATGTTTCTGCATCAGAGGAGAGGGTTTAAAGATCAGAAAGAAGAGTCTGCAACAGAGGAGGGGGTTTAAAGAGATCACCCAGAAGCGTCTGCAACAGAGGAGAGGGTTTAAAGATCAGAAAGAAGAGTCTGTAACAGAGGAGAGGGTTTAAAGAGATCACCCAGAAGCGTCTGCAACAGAGGAGGGGGTTTAAAGAGATCACCCAGAAGAGTCTGCAACAGAGGAGGGGGTTTAAAGAGATCACCCAGAAGAGTCTGCAACAGAGGAGGGGGTTTAAAGAGATCACCCAGAAGAGTCTGCAACAGAGGAGGGGGTTTAAAGAGATCACCCAGAAGAGTCTGCAACAGAGGAGGGGGTTTAAAGAGATCACCCAGAAGCGTCTGCAACAGAGGAGAGGGTTTAAAGAGATCACCCAGAAGCGTCTGCAACAGAGGAGAGGGTTTAAAGATCAGAAAGAAGAGTCTAAACCCCCTCCTCTGTTGCAGACTCTTCTGGGTGATCTCTTTAAACCCCTCCTCTGTTGCAGACTCTTCTGGGTGATCTCTTTAAACCCCCTCCTCTGTTACAAAGAGATCACCAGAAGCGTCTGCAACAGAGGAGAGGGTTTAAAGATCAGAAAGAAGAGTCTGCAACAGAGGAGGGGGTTTAAAGAGATCACCCAGAAGCGTCTGCAACAGAGGAGGGGGTTTAAAGAGATCACCCAGAAGAGTCTGCAACAGAGGAGGGGGTTTAAAGAGATCACCCAGAAGCGTCTGCAACAGAGGAGGGGGTTTAAAGAGATCACCCAGAAGCGTCTGCAACAGAGGAGAGGGTTTAAAGAGATCACCCAGAAGCGTCTGCAACAGAGGAGAGGGTTTAAAGAGATCACCAGAAGAGTCTGCAACAGAGGAGGGGTTTAAAGAGATCACCCAGAAGAGTCTGCAACAGAGGAGAGGGTTTAAAGATCAGAAAGAAGAGTCTGCAACAGAGGAGGGGGTTTAAAGATCACCCAGAAGCGTCTGCAACAGAGGAGAGGGTTTAAAGATCAGAAAGAAGAGTCTGCAACAGAGGAGGGGGTTTAAAGATCAGGAAGAAGAGTCTGCAACAGAGGAGGGGGTTTAAAGATCAGAAAGAAGAGTCTGTAACAGAGGAGGGGGTTTAAAGATCAGAAAGAAGAGTCTGTAACAGAGGAGGGGGTTTAAAGATCAGAAAGAAGAGTCTGTAACAGAGGAGGGGGTTTAAAGATCAGAAAGAAGAGTCTGTAACAGAGGAGAGGGTTTAAAGAGATCACCCAGAAGCGTCTGCAACAGAGGAGGGGGTTTAAAGAGATCACCCAGAAGAGTCTGCAACAGAGGAGGGGGTTTAAAGAGATCACCCAGAAGCGTCTGCAACAGAGGAGGGGGTTTAAAGAGATCACCCAGAAGAGTCTGTAACAGAGGAGAGGGTTTAAAGAGATCACCCAGAAGCGTCTGCAACAGAGGAGGGGGTTTAAAGAGATCACCCAGAAGAGTCTGCAACAGAGGAGGGGTTTAAAGAGATCACCCAGAAGCGTCTGCAACAGAGGAGAGGGTTTAAAGAGATCACCCAGAAGCGTCTGCAACAGAGGAGAGGGTTTAAAGATCAGAAAGAAGAGTCTAAACCCCCTCCTCTGTTGCAGACTCTTCTGGGTGATCTCTTTAAACCCCCTCCTCTGTTGCAGACTCTTCTGGGTGATCTCTTTAAACCCCCTCCTCTGTTACAAAGAGATCACCCAGAAGCGTCTGCAACAGAGGAGAGGGTTTAAAGAGATCACCCAGAAGCGTCTGCAACAGAGGAGAGGGTTTAAAGAGATCACCCAGAAGAGTCTGCAACAGAGGAGGGGGTTTAAAGAGATCACCCAGAAGCGTCTGCAACAGAGGAGGGGGTTTAAAGAGATCACCCAGAAGCGTCTGCAACAGAGGAGAGGGTTTAAAGAGATCACCCAGAAGAGTCTGCAACAGAGGAGGGGGTTTAAAGAGATCACCCAGAAGAGTCTGCAACAGAGGAGAGGGTTTAAAGATCAGAAAGAAGAGTCTGCAACAGAGGAGGGGGTTTAAAGATCACCCAGAAGCGTCTGCAACAGAGGAGAGGGTTTAAAGATCAGAAAGAAGAGTCTGCAACAGAGGAGAGGGTTTAAAGATCAGAAAGAAGAGTCTGTAACAGAGGAGAGGGTTTAAAGAGATCACCCAGAAGCGTCTGCAACAGAGGAGAGGGTTTAAAGATCAGAAAGAAGAGTCTGTAACAGAGGAGGGGGTTTAAAGATCAGAAAGAAGAGTCTGTAACAGAGGAGAGGGTTTAAAGATCAGAAAGAAGAGTCTGCAACAGAGGAGAGGGTTTAAAGATCAGAAAGAAGAGTCTGTAACAGAGGAGAGGGTTTAAAGAGATCACCCAGAAGCGTCTGCAACAGAGGAGAGGGTTTAAAGATCAGAAAGAAGAGTCTGTAACAGAGGAGGGGGTTTAAAGATCAGAAAGAAGAGTCTGTAACAGAGGAGGGGGTTTAAAGAGATCACCCAGAAGCGTCTGCAACAGAGGAGAGGGTTTAAAGATCAGAATGAAGAGTCTGTAACAGAGGAGGGGGTTTAAAGATCAGAAAGAAGAGTCTGCAACAGAGGAGGGGGTTTAAAGATCAGAAAGAAGAGTCTGTAACAGAGGAGAGGGTTTAAAGATCAGAAAGAAGAGTCTGTAACAGAGGAGAGGGTTTAAAGAGATCACCCAGAAGCGTCTGCAACAGAGGAGAGGGTTTAAAGATCAGAAAGAAGAGTCTGTAACAGAGGAGGGGGTTTAAAGATCAGAAAGAAGAGTCTGTAACAGAGGAGGGGTTTAAAGAGATCACCCAGAAGCGTCTGCAACAGAGGAGAGGGTTTAAAGATCAGAATGAAGAGTCTGTAACAGAGGAGGGGGTTTAAAGATCAGAAAGAAGAGTCTGCAACAGAGGAGGGGGTTTAAAGATCAGAAAGAAGAGTCTGTAACAGAGGAGAGGGTTTAAAGATCAGAAAGAAGAGTCTGTAACAGAGGAGAGGGTTTAAAGAGATCACCCAGAAGCGTCTGCAACAGAGGAGGGGTTTAAAGAGATCACCCAGAAGAGTCTGCAACAGAGGAGGGGGTTTAAAGAGATCACCCAGAAGAGTCTGCAACAGAGGAGGGGGTTTAAAGATCAGAAAGAAGAGTCTGTAACAGAGGAGAGGGTTTAAAGAGATCACCCAGAAGCGTCTGCAACAGAGGAGGGGGTTTAAAGAGATCACCCAGAAGAGTCTGCAACAGAGGAGGGGGTTTAAAGAGATCACCCAGAAGAGTCTGCAACAGAGGAGGGGGTTTAAAGAGATCACCCAGAAGCGTCTGCAACAGAGGAGAGGGTTTAAAGAGATCACCCAGAAGCGTCTGCAACAGAGGAGAGGGTTTAAAGATCAGAAAGAAGAGTCTAAACCCCCTCCTCTGTTGCAGACTCTTCTGGGTGATCTCTTTAAACCCCCTCCTCTGTTGCAGACTCTTCTGGGTGATCTCTTTAAACCCCCTCCTCTGTTGCAGACTCTTCTGGGTGATCTCTTTAAACCCCCTCCTCTGTTACAAAGAGATCACCCAGAAGCGTCTGCAACAGAGGAGAGGGTTAAAGAGATCACCCAGAAGAGTCTGCAACAGAGGAGAGGGTTTAAAGAGATCACCCAGAAGAGTCTGCAACAGAGGAGGGGGTTTAAAGAGATCACCCAGAAGCGTCTGCAACAGAGGAGAGGGTTTAAAGAGATCACCCAGAAGAGTCTGCAACAGAGGAGGGGGTTTAAAGAGATCACCCAGAAGAGTCTGCAACAGAGGAGGGGGTTTAAAGAGATCACCAGAAGCGTCTGCAACAGAGGAGAGGGTTTAAAGAGATCACCCAGAAGCGTCTGCAACAGAGGAGGGGGTTTAAAGAGATCACCCAGAAGCGTCTGCAACAGAGGAGAGGGTTTAAAGAGATCACCCAGAAGCGTCTGCAACAGAGGAGGGGGTTTAAAGAGATCACCCAGAAGAGTCTGCAACAGAGGAGGGGTTTAAAGAGATCACCCAGAAGCGTCTGCAACAGAGGAGAGGGTTTAAAGAGATCACCCAGAAGCGTCTGCAACAGAGGAGGGGTTTAAAGAGATCACCCAGAAGAGTCTGCAACAGAGGAGGGGTTTAAAGAGATCACCCAGAAGCGTCTGCAACAGAGGAGAGGGTTTAAAGAGATCACCCAGAAGCGTCTGCAACAGAGGAGGGGTTTAAAGAGATCACCCAGAAGCGTCTGCAACAGAGGAGAGGGTTTAAAGAGATCACCCAGAAGCGTCTGCAACAGAGGAGAGGGTTTAAAGAGATCACCCAGAAGAGTCTGCAACAGAGGAGGGGGTTTAAAGAGATCACCCAGAAGAGTCTGCAACAGAGGAGAGGGTTTAAAGATCAGAAAGAAGAGTCTGCAACAGAGGAGGGGGTTTAAAGATCACCCAGAAGCGTCTGCAACAGAGGAGAGGTTTAAGGTTTAAAGATCAGAAAGAAGAGTCTGCAACAGAGGAGGGGGTTTAAAGATCAGAAAGAAGAGTCTGCAACAGAGGAGGGGGTTTAAAGATCAGAAAGAAGAGTCTGTAACAGAGGAGGGGTTTAAAGATCAGAAAGAAGAGTCTGTAACAGAGGAGGGGGTTTAAAGATCAGAAAGAAGAGTCTGTAACAGAGGAGGGGGTTTAAAGATCAGAAAGAAGAGTCTGTAACAGAGGAGGGGGTTTAAAGATCAGAAAGAAGAGTCTGTAACAGAGGAGAGGGTTTAAAGATCAGAAAGAAGAGTCTGTAACAGAGGAGGGGGTTTAAAGAGATCACCCAGAAGCGTCTGCAACAGAGGAGAGGGTTTAAAGATCAGAATGAAGAGTCTGTAACAGAGGAGGGGGTTTAAAGATCAGAAAGAAGAGTCTGCAACAGAGGAGGGGGTTTAAAGATCAGAAAGAAGAGTCTGTAACAGAGGAGAGGGTTTAAAGATCAGAAAGAAGAGTCTGCAACAGAGGAGGGGGTTTAAAGAGATCACCCAGAAGAGTCTGTAACAGAGGAGAGGGTTTAAAGATCAGATGCCCCGCCAGATTGGTTTATTTGTTCATTTATGTGGAATGGAAACAGGTCAAATAAGGCTAAAATGTGAAACCAGCAAGGTTTCATTTTAATTCATATCCATGTGTCAGTATTTGTTAATGTTCTGGACTCGTACACCAGGTCCAGTTCATCATCAGATCGAGCAGTTTTTAATTAGGTTTAGCTGTAGTTATAAATGTTTTTCCTTTTTGTAGATGCGTGCTCTCGTGCCACGCCTCGTATTTGCATCGCGGCGCTGTCAGAAGAGCTTTTCCGCTCACTGAGTCTGACTGTGGGAAGACAGTTTTTGACACGTACGATTTGATGGAATCCACTGCTGTGAAATCTTTTAATTACTTAAGACAAAGTTAGGCCACGGCCGAATGAAGCAACACTATGTGCCCTTTCAGGATGTGAGCCAATAATGTTAAGGTTTAGGTCAACAACTTAACAGTGTCAGGGAAGGAATAGAAAACAAAATAAAGAGATGAAGCTGGCTCTTTTAACTGACTGTTTTTTTTTTTTTACTAGGGTTCGATACAGATATGAAGGGGGTTGGCAGATACATTTTAAGTCATTTAATTTGATGTAATTTCTTTTATCTCTCAAATGTCCTACAGGTAAACATTTATCATTATAGTAAAGGTTTAAATCATACAATTATATCTAATAGAGGTCTTTCTGCACCAGCGATATGTTTGGTCAAATGTTTAAAAATGTCTATAATCCTGTGTGTGAAGCTTTCTAAATGTGCCAGTGTTGAACTGTGACAGCAGGGGGCGCTATAAGAGGGGAATAGGGCTCATTTATTTGGGTTGTGGGAGGCTCATTTTAAAGCTCTGACTGAGCTCTTTCTAAAGCAAACAACAGGAATTCGCTTTCGGGTCCGGGGAGTTCCCTTATCTTGAAAAAATATTGATACAGTACCTCTCGAAAGTACTAATACACCTTGAACTTTTGCACATTTTGTCAAACCATAAACATAAAGATTTTATTTTGAATGTTTGACTGAAAGTTCACACACAAGTAACAGACAACTGTGAAGTGAAAGCAAAATGATACATGATTCTGTTATTTTACAAAAAATAGAAAAGTGAAAAGTGGGGCGTGCATAAGTATTCATACAGCATGACTTAATACTTTGTGGAACCCCCTTTTGCTGCAATAACAGCAGCAAGTCTTCTGGGGTATGACTACAAGGTTTGCACATGTAGAGACTGACATTTTAGCCCATTCCTCTTTACAAAACAACTCAAGCTCTGTCACATTAGAAGGAGAGCGTTTGTGAACAGCAGTTTTCAGGTCTTTCCACAGATTTTCAATAGGATTTAGGTCAGGACTTTGACTGGGCCATTCTAACACATTAATATGTTTGTTTTTAAACCATTCCATTGTAGATTTAGCTTTGTGTTTAGGGTCATTGTCCTGCTGGAAGGTGAATCTCCGCCCCAGCCTCAATTCTCTTGCTGACTCCAGCAGGTTTTCCTCCAAAATGTCTTTGTATTTGGCTCCATCCATCTTCCCAACTATTCTTACAATCTTCCCAGTCCCCGCTGAGGAAAAGCAGCCCCATAGCATGATGCTCCCCCACCATATTTGACACTGGGGATGGTGCACTCAGGACGATGAGCAGTGTTAGGTTTGCTCCATACATAACGTTTTGCATTTGGGACAAAAAGTTCAATTTTTGTCTCATCTGACCAAAGCACCTTCTTCCACATGGTAGCTGTGTCCTCCATATGACTTCTAGCAAACTTCAAACGGGATTTCTTATGGCCTCCTTTCAATAATGGCTTTCTTCTTCCACTCGTCCATGAAGGCCAGATTTGTGTAGAGACTTATAGTTGTCCCATGTACAGATTCCCCCAGCTCAGCGGCAGTACGTCGCAGCTCCTCCAGAGTTATCTTAGGGCACTTGGTTACATTTCTGACCAGTGCTCTCCTTGTTCGGTCTGTTAGTTTAGGTGGACGGCCGTGTCTTGGTAAGTTCACAGTGGTGCTATACTCTTTCCATTTCTGAATGATGGATTGAACAGTGCTCCGTGAGATGTTCAAATCTTGGGAAATCTTTGTATAACTTAACGCTGCTTTAAACTTCTCCACAGCTTTATCCCTGACCTCTCTGGTGAGCTCCTTGGCCTTCATGATGTTGTTTAGTGACCAATACACTCTGACCATAGCTCTGAGGCCCTCACAGAACAGCTTAATTATACTGAGAGTAGATTACACACAGGTGGCCTCTATTTAATGGTTAGGGCAAGGTGTGAACATTCTGCAGTCATTAGGAATGTTATAAAGGCAATTTAATGCACTCAGAAAATACTGTATGAATACTTATGCACGCCCCACTTTTCACAATCATGTATCATTTTGCTTTCACTTCACAGTTGTCTGTTACTTGTGTGTGAACTTTCAGTAAAAAATTCAAAATAAAATCTTTATGTTTAGGGTTGTAAACATGACAAAATGTGCAAAAGTTCAAGGTGTATTAGTACTTTCCAGAGGCGGTGTATCTGTTTTTGAATCGTTCTCTTTCTGAGGCAACAGTTACAGTTTGTGACAAGGACAACATGCAGATAATAACATAAAAGAAACATCTCTTATAATAAGTCATTATCATTTTGTACAAAAAAGAATGTAAAAACAATCGGGAAAACAACTAAATCGGTAACTCAAAATCTGAATCTTAAGTGTTACATTCTTAGTCACCGCCCGATCTACATCTGATGGAACGGCTTTGGCCCGAGAAGAAGAAAACTGGATGATTCTCCAAACATCGGCAACTCTGTATAAAAAATGTCCAGATGAAGCGATTGTGTCTCTTTAACCCTGGATGTTTTAGCGTCACTGATAAAGAAGTAGGTCGTCTCTTTGGCCTCTGGCTGCAGCACATTTGGAAATATTTACAATGCAAACAGGGCTGTCATGGGGAAGTTTAGACATTTCCACAAGAATGACTTCTGCAAACACTCATTGTCACACACGAAAACAAGTTCTGTCTTCTTTAATGTAATATGATTGCGGGTTTTGTTGTTACTCATTTGCTTCGTCATTTCATAACTATGACCAATAAAAAAGGGAAACACAGGAGCTGGACTTTACCTCCGATTGTCAGACATCATGGGCAGATTTTATTAGGGTTTTTTTGCCTTGGTTTTCACGTTCTTCATAAGTGTAATGTTTGTGTTTCTTGCACATTTTTCTGAAGAGTTCATTCATTCTTCATTTCCTTTTTTTTATTTTTTTGGGGGGAAATACTGGAATTCAACCAGAATACTTCACTAAAACGAGCATCAGACTTTAATTTCCACCTTTTACTCTCTTATGTTATTACGCTTTTCAAAGCCCTACAGTTACATTTTTAATCCCACAAACCCATTTTCATTTCTTAACATCTGCAAACATTCACATATTCAAAAGTAACTTGGACACAACGGGAAACTTTTGAGCAGTGGTTGAAAGTAAAGTAAAAAGTACAAATTTGGACTTCCTGTTGGACCATCAGCTATGACGGTCGCACAGTAGAGAGCTCCCGATAGAACCCGTGGAATTTGACCAAAAGCCCCTTTTATATTGAAGATATTGTAAGAGCTTAACTTAAAAGGACGGGGCAAGACACTACCGTAAACATTTAATTTGTTTCTGAGGCGTCTTGAGCAGTGAAATACAGTTTTATCCTCGACGGTCAAGGCTAACTAGCATCCAATAGCAATTAGCAAACGATGGCGGACGCAGAGATTTTGCAAGAGCTGAAGCTATTTCGCCAGGAAAACAGACAGCAATTTGAGGACCTAAGAAGTGACTTATCGGGTCTCCATAACAGACTGGGAGAGGCCGAAGAGCGGATCGAAAAGGCCGAAGAGCGGATACAAGCCTCAGAGGAAGCAACACTGGAGATGCTAAAGCTACACATGAGGCTAGAGGAGAAGCTAACGGAAATGGAGAGTCACAGCAGACGCGATAATTTACGGATTTATGGAGTAGCCGAAGAGTCCGAAAAAGACTCCGTTAACATGCCGTCTTTTGTGGACAAACTTCTTCACGAGGGCCTGCAACTGTCTGAAGAAGTGCCAGACTTACAAATTCAGAGGGCACATCGCTCACTAGGCCCTCAACCAGCAGCTGGCGCACCGCCTCGCTCTATTGTGGTCAAGTTTTTGAGCTTTAAGGTGAAAGAGATGCTGCTACACAAAGCGTGGCAAACAAAAGGATTCAAGTGGAAAGACAATCATGTAAACCTCGACCATGATTATCCGCCATCCATCATTGCTAAACGGAAGGAGTATGCTGAAACACGTAAAGTTTTGAAAGCTAATAATGTGAAGTTTCAAACGCTGTTCCCCGCGAGGCTACGCGTGAAGCACGAGGATGGACCCAAAACATACGATTCACCGACTGAAGCAGCCGAAGACCTTGTGAACAGAGGCTACGTGATTACAACAATGCCAGCACCACCACCGGCATCACTGACTGAGCGGATAAAACAGCTGTCCTGGACCCGAGTGAATCGGCGCGCTACTAAGGCTACGCACATTCCGGAGGACCACCCCAGGCAAAACAGCGGACTAAGTTGGAGCTAAGTGATGTGGATAACCTCCAAGTGATGTTTGTTATTATTAAGACAAGGTGGTGAATAGATTGTGAATTTTCATTAGATGGGTTCTGTAGGTAGAGCTTTCAAGATGCTGTGGACCAACAAGGACACCCTTCACTGAACCCAGTTGAAGGGTTTTTGCCTTAGAGCGCCCCCTTGGGCCTATTAGGGTCTAAACGGTAGACCCCTACTTAGGAAGTCACCTTTTTGTTGTTTTGGTATATTTTATGTCGTTCCGTATGTTCACATTATGCGTATGTTTTTTTTGTTCGTTATACTCTGCTGTTCTGCGCAGAGAAGGGAAGAGTGCCAAGTCTATTTGTTTGGTTAACCATTGATGCAGTCACATGTCAGACCTGTAAAACTTGTATCGCTCAACATAAATGGCATACTTAATCCAATTAAGAGGTCCAAAATGTTATCTCAACTGAAAAGGGATAAGGTCCAGATAGCATACATACAAGAATCCCACCTTAGTGATAATGAACATGCTAAATTAAACAAGATGGGGTACACGAAAGTATATTTCTCCTCACATGACTCAGGGAGACGTAGAGGAGTGGCGATTTTGTTGTGCAGTGCAGTGAATTTCGATTTCATATCTGAACACAAAGATAAAGAGGGGAGGTATATTATGGTAATTGGTAAAATTGAGGGAACCTTAGTGAGTCTGTTTAACGTTTATATCCCACCAGGCAGTGACTGGTCATTTTACAAACATGTACTTGAAACAATGACAACAAAGAGTCAGGGCGTTTTAATATGTGGGGGGGATTTTAACATTAGATTAAATCCGAAAAATGACAGTTCAAATGGCAAACCCGACAGCAAAAAAATGTATAAAAAAGTAAATTATTTCATGAAAGAAGTGGGATTAGTAGACGTATGGAAGGAAAATAACCCGACAGGGCGTGACTACGTTTACTCCAGAATAGACTTATTCTTGATGTTTAAAAACGATATGTTTCGACTGATAAAGTGTGACATAGGAACAAGCGTGCTCTCAGACCATAATCCAGTAGATTTGTCCCTTAACCTTAATGGTAAAATAAAATCTACTCTATGGAGATTAAATGCTAATATTCTGAATGACAAGGAAATCGTGAATAAATTGAAACTTGAAATTGAATCCTATCTGGAGTACAATGACAACGACGCAGTCTCACCAGTTATATTATGGGATGCTTTAAAGGTCCTATATCATGCAAAATCGACTTTTTGGAGCTTTTAGCCATGTTGTTATGCTATTTCCTTATCAAAAACACCCCCAGAGCGGTTTTTGGCTTCATTCACACAGTTCTCAGTAATCCTCCTGAATCCTGCTCTCTGAGCAGCTGCTCCACCCTCTCCTGGTAAACGACTGAGCTGTTCAGTTGTGTCGTCACAGCGGAACGGAAGTGCTCTACGTCTGTAATGTAATGCCTTACGGCCTGATTTTTATTTATAAAACAGCTTTTTTTTTTTTTTTTTTTTTTTTTTTTTTTGAACAAATAAAAAATAAAAAAAAATAAAACAGCAACCCTCCGATGCGTCTGTGCTGTCCCACGACGCTAATCAAACGCACCCACGGCTGGAGGAGCCATGGATCCGAGCATAAGTGTTGTTTTTGAAGACTGAGCTCTTTCTAACCTACTCTGGACACCGCCTGTTCTTTTTTCTTACCGATAATGCCACGGATGCGCGTTTGGCTACGAGAGGAACAGGACTATTCAACCTTCCTAAAGAAGAGTGCACTCGCCAGAAGTTGGAATTTCTTTCCGGGATTAAGCTAGCTACTATATCAACCAACCTGATGGATGCTTGGTGAACCTTGGCCAGAATCAAAGTGGATTAACTTTTATAACTTTTATAACCAACGCGATCTCATGGGAGTCCAAACTGAGCGGTGAGTCAATCAAAACGCATGTTAGCATGTGTGTTAGCATGTGTGTTAGCCATTTATGAAACTGCTTTGCACATGTCAACTCCTTATAACTGCATTATGTGAAGTAACTTCACTTTTTGCAGCGATATTTATATTTATAATACTGCAAATGTGGAATGAGCAGAGAGAGGGGCGGAGTTAACTGAATCGAAGCGTCTTATCTTCCGGGTAGGGAAAATACCCCCAAAAATACTTATATTTCTCTCAAAAATGAGTACTCCATAGTGATAGAGGTACAATATATCATATATATGCCTATACTTTACTTTGGAATGGCTAAAATAGCATGATACAGATCCTTTAAAAGCAGTGCTTCGTGGGAGAATTATAGCAATTTCTTCTACTGTAAAGAAATTGAAAAAACAAAAATTACTAGATCTCGAGAATAGGGATGGGTATCGTTAAGGATTTATCGATACTACTACTCTTATCGATACTCCTTATCGATCCGGTACTTTAACGGTACTCTTATCGGTACTTTAACAGAAAAATATACTGTATATAGGTAGATTGAGACTACCGTATACGTAGGCATTAATCCTTGGTCTATATTATTTATTTATTACTCTACATTTCATTTCCACTTTGCACATACACTTAATATATGGGAGTTAAAATACTTCTTAATGCTTTTTTTTTTTTTTTATCATTATTATTATCTAGTAAATCAAGGCTGTTGGTTAGATTTGGCTGTAGCTCTGGGGACTGAGTCCAAATGAAAACTTGGCTCTCAGCTTGTGTCCAGTGGGGTCGACACCGGCTCGCGCTGACGTGCACGTGGGAGCGCGCACGCATGTGCACGTACACGTCACTGTGTACGCCGTTTGTGGAAAAATAGACTCCACCCGAAACTCTTTAGTTTGGGTATTTGTGGAAGAAGAAAAGTGCGAGTGGCTCGTCTGTCTGTTCAATACTAACTGCGGGTTAGCGGTAGCAGCTCGTAACACCGCGTGTCTTTCCCGCGCGCACCTGTCTCGCTGCACACGGCTGCAGAGGGGAGACAGGGCAGTGGCAGAGCGCAGGGGGGACACCCTGCACTCTCGTGTGGGGTAGCGGGGATGAACAGATCCGATGCAGCGAACGCATCCATGAGGGCGGAGTGATTATTTGAGCGCAGCAGCCCCGTTAAGAAGACCGTTAAGGCTGGAGCTTATCGGTCCGGGTGGACCGGCACACGTGGCCCCGGGGCCGTTATGATACCGGGGTTCGGTACCCATCCCTACTCGAGAATAAACTTAAAGAATTACAGAAGGAACATTCATCTTTTCTACAGGACTCAGTAAAATTAAAAATGCTTGAAGTCAAGAAGGAGATAAATGAAATAAACACACAGGACATTCAAAAAAAGCTTCTTTTTACAAAACAACAATACTATGATACGGGTGGGAAAGCTCTTAAACTTTTGTCATATAGATTAAGGAAACAGGCAGAGAGAACAATTTTCAAAATTAAACATCCCGAAACAAACCAAATTGAAACTAACCCAGAACAAATACAACAGTGTTTTGAGGAGTATTATCAGAAACTATATTCTCAGCCTCAATTAAGAAGTGCTATTGAAATTGATTCATTTTTATCTTCACTAAATTTACCTCAAGTCACAAATGACCAGAATAAGAAGCTAATCTCAAAAATTACTCAGGAAGAAATTGTATCCGCAATTAGGAGATTAAAAAACGGAAAAGCCCCCGGTGCAGATGGATTCAATTCCGAATGGTATAAACTCATGCAAGAACACTTGGTACCGACATTAACAAAAGCATTTAACTCAGTACTTGAAACGAAGACTATTCCTCCATCTTGGAGAGAGGCTATTATTTCTATCATCCCCAAAGAAATAAAGACAAACTTGACTGTGGAAACTATCGCCCCGTGAGTGTACTAAATATCGACTACAAATTATTTACTTCCATATTATGTAAACGTCTCGAGATAATTTTACCTGAACTCGTACACAAAGACCAGACAGGCTTTATTAGACAAAGGCAGACGCAAGACAATATTAGGAAAGCGCTTCTGATAATGAAACATGTCAAGCAATGCAAATTAGAAACTCTTATAATAAGTTTAGATGCAGAAAAAGCGTTTGATTTAGTAAGATGGGCTTTTTTAAATAAAGTAATGGCTGCATTTGGCTTTCATTCTGACATGGTTGAGACATTCTCTGCACTGTACAACAAACCTACCGCCAGAATTAAAATAAACGGGGATTTATCCAAACCCATTTATTTAGAAAGGGGCACCCGCCAGGGCTGTGCAGCATCGGCACTACTTTTCTCTTTATTTATTGAGCCCTTAGCTCAGTGGATAAGGCAGAGCGCAGAAATTCAAGGGGTGACTCTAAATTCAGGGGAACAAAAATTAGCTCTATTTGCTGATGACATATTGATATTTTTGACGGATCCCACTTAGTCGCTTCCCAAATTAATGAAAATGCTGGAAGAATATGGCTCTTTTTCAGGCTATAAAATCAATATTACCAAAACTCAGGTTCTAAAGCTCAATTATAACCCGCCAACAAAGATGAAAAACACATACAAATGGAAATGGGAATCAGATAGCATTAAATATTTGGGAGTCGTTCTGACAGAAGATCCGTCTAGATTGTTTGATGCCAATTATGGGCCTCTAATCTCAAAAATAAGATCAGATTTACAAAGGTGGAACAATGTCCCGTTTTTGAGTTTACACTCTCGGGTGGATTCAATTAGAATGAATATCCTCCCCGTTTCCTGTACCTCTTTCAATGCCTTCCTATTTGGATAACTCAAAAACATTTTGATGAGTGGGATAAAATATTGGCAAAATATATTTGGCAAAATAAAAGGGCTAGGATAAAATATCAGACAATGCAGTTGATGAAGCAGAAGGGGGGCCTGGGCCTTCCCTGCCTCAGGGATTATTATTATGCTGCTCAAATTAGACCTTTAATCTGTTTATGTTTGCCCATTTACATGGCTGGATGGAAAGACGTTGAAGGGACTGTTACAAAAGAGATACCCATTATGGCCCTTTTACCTGACAAAAAACTACAAATGAATATCAATATAACTGAAGACTTTATGTACGAGTCTCTTCTGAACTCCTGGAGTAGAATAATGCAAATATGCAACTTGGAAAAAATGTGTAGAATTTTAAGGTGGTGTGCGTATGATTCGGACTTCAGACCAAATGCCCTTGATGGAAGATTTAAGGGTTGGGTCTTAAAAGGAATTACAACCTATTATTCTTTTATTCACAAGGGAGCATTTATGAGTTTTGGACTCCTACAGAACAAATATGGTTTAGGTCAAGACGATTTCTTTAGATACTTACAGGTTAGGCACTATTTTGATCAAAATATAAAAATAACATTGGAAAATGGCAACTTCGGGTTCCTACAGACAGTCTTCCTACAGACTTTCTTAACATTAATTAAATCATTCTCTCCAAATAAATTAATTTCTAAGTCATACAAATCCATTCAGCAAGGCAAAAAGCCTAACACAGAGTACATTAAGAGGAGATGGGAAATGGAAGGTAATATGCAAATTTCAAATGAAAGTTGGGAGAATATATGTAAATTACAATGGAGCACTACTGGTTCAAATACCTGGCGAGAGTTTTGTTGGAAGAATATAGTCAGGTTTTTTATCACACCTATTCAAAAGAGACACCGGGGTGGTGGTGACTTATGCTGGAGGCTCTGTGGATCCTCAGGAGCAAATCATTTCCACATTTTCTGGGACTGCCCATTGTTAACCCATTATTGGTCACAAATATGTGAACATATTAATCATATATTTGGAAGTAAAATACCTTGCACTTTTGAAAATGTATATTTGGGCAATACAGATGTTACCAACTGGAGAAATAAGGACAAGAGGTTGCTCTGGACATTACTGGCAGCGAGGAAGAAAGCCGTAACCAAGAAGTGGCTAAAACCGGACCCTCCGACCATCGAAGAGTGGGTCAACATAATTCAAGAAGTGTACATTATGGAGAAACTTTCATTTACTCTAAGGATTCAAAGGGACATGTTTTATAAAATCTGGACAAAATGGACTGAGTATGTCAAACCCATACAGTCAAACTTTGTATGAGAGGTAACTGTTCTAAGTGAATGAAAAACATTCTTGTACAGGTACTCTTCCCATAATTGTTTGTTCGTGTTAAAAAATTGTAAAAAATAAAAATTACAACAACAACAAAAAAGTACAAATTTGAGGTATTTTTTGCTTTACTTGACTACCTGTAATGAGGACTACTTTTTACTTGAGTACATTTCAGAGCAGGTATCTGTACTTTCAACTCACTACATCTTTGATTTAGAGTAAAAGTACTGCATTATGAACAGTGATTTAAACAGAGACCTCTTTGTGGTTTAATCCTGGTTTAGTCCTAGTTCAAAAACAACAATAATTATTATTAATAATTAGAGCTGGTAAAGATTTTTTTTTTTAATAGTTAACTTTTTGAAAATTAACGATTAATTAATAGTTAATTTTAGTTAATTTTTGTCGAGAGAAAAACAGCAAATTTCAGCAACAAAAAAACAAGTTTTATTAAATATTGAAACTAAATTATATCCCTCTCCCCCACACAAAAAAGAAAAAATTCAAATAATAATTTATCCCACCTAAAAAAGGGTATTAGAATCAACTACTAATATAGTTAGTGGCCTTTTTCATAAGTTGATCTTCTCCAATGTTCAATAACCCAGTAACAACCATATTAAACTGAAAACAACCTAACAAACATGTCTGGTTACACTGTAAACAAGAATGTATATACCTAGGAATATATTATTCACTGTATATACCTCGGAATAAAGTAACTAATCATTAAAACACATGTTTTAGATAAAAATAAACAAGTTATACGGTGCCTTGGCAAGCAGCTGCTTGTGCTGGATGGGATGGGCATGCTGTAGATGATAAACGAGCGAAGTGTTCAATCCATGATAAGAGAATGATTTGTGGCAAATCATACAGAACACGTTTTCGGCAGAATAAACTTTTCCATCTTCACACAATTTGAATCCAAAATGATCACACATACGACCTGAAACGGCCTTATATTTGACTTGTTCCATGTTTTCGTGATTCGCCATTGTTGCTTGTTGCCGAAATCTACTTCCGGTTTTGTAAGAAAATAAAATAAATAAAAAAAGATTAATCGTTAAAAAATATTTTAATAGTTAAAATTCATTAATCGTTAACGATTAAATTAATAGTTAACTTCCGCAGCCCTATTAATAATAATAATGAAACACATTTTGTTATCAAAAACGTTAACATCTAAACTGGATACATTTTACTTTTACATAAGCAACATTTTAATCTGATACTTTTGCTTCAGAAAGAACTACTTTGAGTATGAAACTGTCAACAAGTTCAGTCAAAACTGCACCTGAAAACAGAGGTAAGAGTAATGTTACTTTGAAATAATTATACTCAAGTACAAGTAAAAGGTACTTGGAGAAAATGTTACTTGAGTACTGTGAGTAATGTAGTAACTGTTTAATCGATAAAGTCTGATTTATTTTCAAACTACAAAGAAAATTCACAGAAAAACAAAATAATCCTAAAGAACAAGGAGCACGAGACAAACCATATTTACTCCGTGGTAAAAGAAACCATTATTTTTACTCAAATACTTTACGTAGAAGTAAAAAATACCATAGTACTCTGCAGTAAACAATCTGTAAAGTAAATATTTTCCAGGAAACGCGTTGTTTACCTGCAGAGAAAGCCGAGCTGCAGCACATGGACGAGGCAGGACAGCTTCACTCTGTCCCCGAACATCACCACGCTGTTCCCGGCTGTGCCCTGACCCTCTGCCCCCTCTTCCCCTCTTCTCCCTCTCCTCCTCCGAGCCCCGGCAGCTCCCGGTCGTACTGGAACCAGAACCAGCTGAACATCTGCACCACCACGGAGGACAGCGCCATGAGCCCGACCAGGACCCCGAACCACAGCACGTCCCCGCGGCAGTAAAACTCCGTGGCCACCCAGATGTCCGAGCCCCAGTCCACCAGGAAAGTGCACACGCCGATCACCGAGAAGGCCAGGTCCACCCACGAGTACTTGGCGAAGTTTGCGCACTCCATTTCGGTCCGTTTTTACTGTAGTTTCCCAGCGTTAGCCGCTAGCATCACAACTCCCGAACCTGTTGCTGTTAGCCATGTTAGCATCCACGAGCTAAGCGCCGTTATTCCGCGTCTTTTCACTCATTTTAACTTTCCAACCCATTTGAACCCGGTCAAAGTCACTCGGTTTATTACATCGATTCTCCCCGCGTGTGTTGACGTCAAAACATAATCGTTGCGGGGAGATTTGGGTGGTGGAAAGTTAGGAAATAAGTCCGTAAAAAGTGTGAGCGGCTGTTAGTGAGCAGCGGCGGGATGAGTTTGTTTTGTGTCGCGCTGTCAGGAGGAGCTAAGCACTAATCACCGCCCCTCGCTTTCAATGCGTGAAGATACGGGCCTCCACAGCGGGGCGGGCGGGGCGGGGTTTTAAACGCCCCCTGCTGAGATTAAGCGCGTTTATTTGAGAAATACGGCATTACAACATTTAATTCGTTAGTGTTATGGATCTATTTATAATAGATCAGTGTGCGCAATATGGAAAGAAAAATAATGAATGGACATTATAAGTTACAAATACGTGGCCAAAAAAACATGACAAACTCAAGGTAAAAACGCAACAAAAATGTGACAAAAACGGACAAAAGAGCTTAGATCAGTTTTGTAGGCCTTAGCTTTCAAATGAGGGGTTACTCTGGCCTGTAGGCTGTAAGCTCTTAAGTCGAGAAGCTTTTAGATTTGGGTAAAACTGAACTGGGGACAATGTGCTAAGGTGGGGTTAAGAGGTTAAATGTAATAAGATTGTTTTCATTCATATTATGGAAGCAAAGCACACTACACAACTTATGAATGATAGAATCCCATTTATTTTCAATACAATCATTATAAATGATGCCAACTTTACATATACAGTATTACAATGAATAGCCTAATAATCAAAACTGTTCACACGTCATACTTTTACTTCGTGTTAAATGCTGCCCTCTGCTGTCTAAAAAAGAAATGTCACACATATTTATTTTTCTTTATGACTTTTCTTTTGTTTTACTACCAGGGTTTCCCGCAGCGCTTTCCTGTGTTGCCTAAACAACACCGGGCTGCCGCCTTAACTAACTACTTCTTCAAAAAAAAAAATATTGTTGTTATTGTTGTATTTATTATTTATTTTGTTAATAAATAATTGTTCAATGTAGTAAACAGAGTCTGGATCTGCCGCCGCCCACTGCTCCTTACGGGTCGTCCCAGCAGCGTCGAAGGATGGGTCAAATACAGAGAACTAATTTTGTTGTACAGTTGTGTATAGCGGCAAATAAAGCAACTTTAACCTTAACATTGGTCCATATCATAAAAATATACAGCTATATAATGAGCCTAAACCAATGTGTCCCACTCCCAGCTGCTCTTTTTCATTTCATCAGTTCACAAAACAAAACACAGTACACCCACTAACACTGAAGACGACACCACTTGCCCCGGGCCACACGTCGGGCGCCTCTGTTTCAAACAAAAGGTTTGCACGATCAGAACTTTAAACGGCCACGGTAAAACCAGTTCTGGATTAGAGCTAGAATCACTGAAATACTGAATGATTCCGCTCTCGAGTTTCGTGCGATGATGAACTATTGCAGGATGCACTTGTTCTCTGAAGCGTCTCCTCTCAAAGCGACTGAAATGGCCTCGTCAAACACTTCCTTCAGTCCCTCCTGCAAAGCAAAACAAACACACAAGACGACACTTTAAATCTGTGAGGTCAGGAGTCCAACCCGTGACCTCAGACACGGCAGGAGACAGACCTTGGTTTCCGCCGAACACTCCATATATTTCACTGCTCTCAGCTCTCGGGCCAGTTTCTCTCCGTCCTCTGGCCGTAGGGGGCGCTGTTTGTCCTCAGCCAGTTTGTCCAGGACGCCACGGTCGCCTCTGAGGTCTGTCCTTGTGCCCACGAGCAAGAACGGGGCGTCGGGGCAATGCCGGGTGATCTCCGGGACCCACTGGAGACAGAGGGGATGCAGAGCCATAGGTTATTACGCTGAGAGAGATTATTATTTATTATTATTATTTTGATTCATGGATGAAGTGATGACCAGAGGAGGACCTTCTGTCGGACGTTCTCGTAGGACGAGGGAGAGACCACAGAGAAACAGACGAGGAACACGTCGGTCTGAGGGAAACTCATCGGACGCAGGCGGTCATAGTCGCTTATACCTGCAAAGATAATATATAATATAATGTATAATAACCAGCCTAGTACTAGTGAGATGTTTCCTCGGTAGGTGGGTATGACCATATGACGCGCTAGGCGGCTACAGTTCACCTGTTGCTTCGTGTTTATCAAAATAGTCCATAGCCCCGGTGCAAAATTCATTATTTATTTCAGTGCAAAATCCAAACGTTCAAAGGTTAAAATCCATTAAAAACACAAGAACAGCGACACAAACGCCACCAAAGCGTCAAAAACCTGTGCACCACACAGGACACACAGGTAAACAGCACAAGCACATACATATTTGGCTCCTTTTTTACGATTAGCTCGTGTTAATTTTGACACATATTTTAATTTATTCTAGTTTTAGTCGATTACATCTAAGAATGATTTGGTGAACTTTGCATTTATAATATTGATTCTAATCATATTTAATCTGCTTCATGATATGAGGCTCTTTCAAACTGATGTTCTGATGATTTTTGTCTCTTTTAGTTTTTATTTGATCAAATTTTAGTCGACCAAAAAAAATCTTTTTTAGTCTCAAAAAACATTTAAAATTTCGTTTTAGTCTAATTTTAGTTTGCAGATATATGGCTTTGACTAAAATTATAACAAAACATTTTAGTCGACGAAATTATCACCGCAATTATCGCTGAATAAGTACACGGTCTGTGGGTTAAACTGGTGAGCAGTGTGGGTTATTTTCAATACAATAATTATAGGGGCGGTCCTGTTGTTATAAATGATGCCAACTTTACATAATACAGTATCACAATAGCCTATTAATCAAAACTGTTCACACGTCATACTTTTTACTTCGTGTGAAATGCTGCCCTCTGCTGTCTAAAAAAAGAAATGTCACACGTATTTATTTTTCTTTATGACTTTTCTTTTGTTTTACTACCAGGGTTTCCCGCAGCGCTTTCCTGTTTAGACGGCCGCCTAAACAGTGTGGGTTAAACTCATGAGCAGTGTGGGTTAAACTCATGAGCAGTGTGGGTTAAACTCATGAGCAGTGTGGGTTAACTCATGAGCAGTGTGGGTTAAACTCATGAGCAGTGTGGGTTAAACTCATGAGCAGTGTGGGTTAAACTCATGAGCAGTGTGGCCAAAATATAGTTTGACAAATCTGACATTTGATTTTTCACACATTTCTTGACATTGGAGATGAACCTGATATTGTAAATGTGCAGATCTTCCAAACTTTATTGTTCTGTTTTCTGGTTCTAGACGACAAGTATCGTTAAAGTACTGGTATCAAAATAAAATGTAACGGTACCAGCCCTATTTAAGAATAAGGTACAAATGAAAAACTAAAATAAAATAATAATATAATAATCTGACTTGTTGCGTCCCAGAGGTTCAGACTGATGGGTTTCCCGCCGCTCGTCACCGTCATGCTGTGGTTTTGAATCTGCAAAAACATATTTCATCATCATTTACCAGGACAGGGTGGAAACACTCACAAAGTTTAATCACAGTTTAACTAAACCACAAGAAGTCGCTCCGTTCCCTCCAGTCCATGTCTTTATGTCTTTAACTCGTCCTGTCATTAGTTACTACTGTATGTATATATTCTAAAGACCTGTCATTAGTTACTTATATGTATATTTCTAAAGACTGCTTACATTAGTTACTTACTGTATGTATATATCTAAAGACTTCATTAGTTACTTACTATATTATATTTTAAGAGCTGCTTCATTAGTTACTTACTGTATGTATATATTCTAAAGACCTGTCATTAGTTACTTACTATATGTATATATTCTAAAAGCTGTCATTAGTTACTTACTATATGTATATATTCTAAAGACCTGTCATTAGTTACTTACTATATGTATATATTCTAAAGAGCTGTTATTAGTTACTTACTTATGTATATATTCTAAAGAGCTGTTATTAGTTACTTACTATATGTATATATTCTAAAGAGCTGTTCATTAGTTACTTACTATATGTATATATTCTAAAAGATTTCATTTTTAGTTACTTACTTATGTATATATTCTAAAGACTGTATTAGTTACTTACTATATGTATATATTCTAAAGAGCTGCTTACATTAGTTACTTACTATATGTATATATTCTAAGACCTGTCATTAGTTACTTACTATATGTATATATTCTAAAGAGCTGTATTATTACTTACTATATGTATATATTCTAAAGAGCTGTTATTAGTTTACTTACTATATGTATATATTCTAAAGACTGTGTCATTAGTTATACTTATTATAATTTAAGACTGTCATTAGTTACTTACTGTATGTATATATTCTAAAGAGCTGCTGTACATTAGTTACTTACTATATGTATATATTCTAAAGAGCTGCTTCATTAGTTACTTACTGTATGTATATATTCTAAAGAGCTGCTTCATTAGTTACTTACTATATGTATATATTCTAAAGACCTGTCATTAGTTACTTACTATATGTATATATATTCTAAAGAGCTGCTGTCATTAGTTACTTACTATATGTATATATTCTAAAGAGCTGTCATTAGTTACTTACTATATGTATATATTCTAAAGAGCTGCTTCATTAGTTACTTACTATATGTATATATTCTAAAGAGCTGTTATTAGTTACTTACTGTATGTATATATTCTAAAGAGCTGCTGTCATTAGTTACTTACTATATGTATATATTCTAAAGACCTGTCATTAGTTACTTACTGTATGTATATATTTAAAGAGCTGCTGTCATTAGTTACTTACTATATGTATATATTCTAAAGAGCCTGTCATTAGTTACTTACTGTATGTATATATTCTAAAGAGCTGTCATTAGTTACTTACTGTATGTATATATTCTAAAGAGCTGTCATTAGTTACTTACTGTATGTATATATTCTAAAGAGCTGTCATTAGTTACTTACTGTATGTATATATTCTAAAGAGCTGCTGTCATTAGTTACTTACTATATGTATATATTCTAAAGAGCTGTCATTAGTTACTTACTATATGTATATATTCTAAAGAGCTGTCATTAGTTACTTACTGTATGTATATATTCTAAAGAGCTGCTGTCATTAGTTACTTACTATATGTATATATTCTAAAGAGCTGTCATTAGTTTACTTACTATATGTATATATTCTAAAGAGCTGTCATTAGTTACTTACTGTATGTATATATTCTAAAGAGCTGTCATTAGTTACTTACTGTATGTATATATTCTAAAGAGCTTTTTTCTTATTAGTTTATTTGATTATTCTAAGAGCTGTTATTACTTATATATGTATATATTCTAAAGAGCTGTCATTAGTTACTTACTATATGTATATATTCTAAAGAGCTGTCATTAGTTACTTACTATATGTATATATTCTAAAGAGCTGTCATTAGTTACTTACTGTATGTATATATTCTAAAGACCTGTCATTAGTTACTTACTATATGTATATATTCTAAAGAGCTGCTGTCATTAGTTACTTACTGTATGTATATATTCTAAAGAGCTGTCATTAGTTACTTACTTATGTATATATTCTAAAGACTGTCATTAGTTACTTACTATATGTATATATTCTAAAGAGCTGTCATTAGTTACTTACTGTATGTATATATTCTAAAGACTGTCATTAGTTACTTACTGTATGTATATATTCTAAAGACTGTCATTAGTTACTTACTGTATGTATATATTCTAAAGAGCTGTCATTAGTTCTTACTTATGTTTATCTAAAACTGTCATTAGTTACTTACTATATGTATATATTCTAAAGAGCTTGTCATTAGTTTACTTATGTATTATTCTAAACCTGTCATTAGTTACTTACTTATGTATATATTCTAAAGAGCTGTTCATTAGTTACTTACTATATGTATATATTCTAAAGAGCTGCTGTCATTAGTTACTTACTATATGTATATATTCTAAGAGCTGTCATTAGTTACTTACTATATGTATATATTCTAAAGAGCTGTCATTAGTTACTTACTTATGTATATATTCTAAAGAGCTGTCTTGTTATTTTTTATATATTCTAAAGCTGTTATTAGTTACTTACTGTATGTATATTTCTAAAGAGCTGTCATTAGTTACTTACTATATGTATATATTCTAAAGAGCTCTGTCATTAGTTACTTACTGTATGTATATATTCTAAGAGCTGTCATTAGTTACTTACTGTATGTATATATTCTAAAGAGCCTGTCATTAGTTACTTACTATATGTATATATTCTAAAGAGCTGTCATTAGTTACTTACTGTATGTATATATCTAAAGACTGTATTATTACTTACTTTTATATATTCTAAAGAGCTGCATTGTCTTTATGTATTATTAAAACCTTCATTAGTTACTTACTGTATGTATATATTCTAAAGAGCTGTCATTAGTTACTTACTATATTTTAATTATATTTCTAAAGACCTGTATTGTTACTATTATATATATTCTAAAGACTGTATGTATAATTACTAAAGATGCTGTATATTACTTACTATATGTATATATTCTAAAGAGCTGTCATTAGTTACTTACTGTATGTATATATTCTAAAGAGCTGTCATTAGTTACTTACTGTAATGTATATATTCTAAAGAGCTGCTGTCATTAGTTACTTACTGTATGTATATATTCTAAAGAGCTGTTATTAGTTACTTACTATATGTATATATTCTAAAGAGCTGCTGTCATTAGTTACTTACTATATGTATATATTCTAAAGAGCTGTCATTAGTTTACTTACTGATATGTATATATTTCTAAAGAGCTGCTGTCATTAGTTACTTACTATATGTATATATTCTAAAGAGCTGTCATTAGTTACTTACTATATGTATATATTCTAAGAGCTGCTGTCATTAGTTACTTACTGTATGTATATATTCTAAAGAGCTGTCATTAGTTACTTACTATATGTATATATTCTAAAGAGCTGTTATTAGTTACTTACTATATGTATATATTCTAAAAGCCTGTCATTAGTTACTTACTAATTATATATTCTAAAGAGCTGTGCATTAGTTACTTACTGTATGTATATATTCTAAAGACCTGTCATTAGTTACTTACTGTATGTATATATTCTAAAGAGCTGTTATTAGTTACTTACTATATGTATATATTCTAAAGAGCTGTCATTAGTTACTTACTGTATGTATATATTCTAAAGACCTGTCATTAGTTACTTACTATATGTATATATTCTAAAGAGCTGTCATTAGTTACTTACTATATGTATATATTCTAAAGAGCTGCTGTCATTAGTTACTTACTTATGTATATATTCTAAAGACCTGTCATTAGTTACTTACTATATGTATATATTCTAAAGAGCTGTCATTAGTTACTTACTATATGTATATATTCTAAAGACTGTCATTAGTTACTTACTATATGTATATATTCTAAAGAGCTGTCATTAGTTACTTACTGTATGTATATATTCTAAAGACTGTCATTAGTTACTTACTATATGTATATATTCTAAAGAGCTGTTATTAGTTACTTACTATATGTATATATTCTAAAGAGCTGTTAATTATTATTACTGTCATTAGTTACTTACTTATGTATATATTCTAAAGAGCTGTCATTAGTTACTTACTATATGTATATATTCTAAGAGCTGTCATTAGTTACTTACTATATGTATATATTCTAAAGACTGTCATTAGTTACTTACTATATGTATATATTCTAAAGAGCTGTCATTAGTTACTTACTGTATGTATATATTCTAAAGAGCTGTCATTAGTTACTTACTATATGTATATATTCTAAAGAGCTGTCATTATTACTTACTTATGTATATATTCTAAAGAGCTGTCATTAGTTACTACTTATGTATATATTCTAAAGAGCTGTTCATTATTACTTACTGTATGTATATATTCTAAAGAGCTGTCATTATTATATTATGTTATATTCTAAAGACTGTCATTAGTTACTTACTATATGTATATATTCTAAAGACCTGTCATTAGTTACTTACTATATGTATATATTCTAAAGAGCTGCTTCATTAGTTACTTACTATATGTATATATTCTAAAGACCTGTCATTAGTTACTTACTGTATGTATATACTGATTTTAGTTACTTACTATATGTATATATTCTAAAGCCTGTCATTAGTTACTTACTGTATGTATATTTTAAGAGCTGTCATATTACTTACTATATGTATATATTCTAAAGAGCTTTTTAGTTACTTACTTATTATATATTCTAAAGAGCCTGTCATTAGTTACTTACTATGTATATATCTAAAGAGCTGTCATTAGTACTTACTGATGTATATATTCTAGACTTCATAGTACTTACTTAGTATATATTCTAAAGACTGTCATTAGTTACTTACTGTATGTATATATTCTAAAGAGCTGTCATAGTACTTACTTATGTATATATTCTAAAGAGCTGTCATTAGTTACTTACTATTGTATATATTCTAAAAGCTGCTTACATATTACTTACTTATGTATATATTCTAAAAGAGCTGTATTAGTTACTTACTTATGTATATATTCTAAAGAGCTGTCATGACTTACTTACTATATGTATATTTCTAAAGACTGCTTACATGACTTACTTACTATATGTATATATTCTAAAGAGCTGTCATTAGTTACTTACTGTATGTATTATTCTAAAGAGCTGTCATTTACTTACTTTGTATTATCTAAGACTGTCATAGTTACTTATGTATGATATATTCTAAAGAGCTGTCATTAGTTACTTACTATATGTATATATTCTAAAGAGCTGCTTACATGACTTACTTACTATATGTATATATTCTAAAGACCTGTCATTAGTTACTTACTGTATGTATATATTCTAAAGAGCTGTCATTAGTTACTTACTATATGTATATATCTAAAGAGCTGCTGTCATTAGTTACTTACTATATGTAATATTCTAAAGAGCTGCTGCCCGTGTAGGTCTTCAGTAGGTGAGTTTTTCCCGCAGCGTAATCCCCCACCAGCAAACACTTCACCGTCTGCATCTGAGGACGAGAGCTCGGTCAATACTCGGGTCTATTCATAGTTTTCAGGTGACATATCATCATCAGAGTCATATCATTACATAACATATCGGAAAAACATGTATCGCAATACTTTGATACCATAATTTCCGGACTATAAGCCGCTCCTTTTTCCCCCAAACTTTGAACGTTGCGCCTGATTCTAAAAACACTCTGATGAAAAGACTCCGAGGTGAGAAAGACTTCACTGAACACGCTTAACACGTTTAAAGAATAATATTTAACCTCTTACCCCCCGCCTGAGCTGAGTGCATTGTTTCCAGTTCAGTATTACCCAAATCTAAAAGCCTCTCAGCTGGACAGCAAGAGTGTAACGCCTCATTTGAAAGCTAAGACCTACAAAAAGGATCGTAACTTTTTTGTCACATTTTTGAAGCATTTTTGTGAATTACTTTTTCATTGCTTTTGTCATATTTTCGTCACGTTTTTGTGGCTTTTTTGTCGTGTTTTTGTCGCTATTTTGATGCTTTTGTTTATAAAAGCTTTTAAGTTTTGGGTAAAGCCAAACTGGAGGAAATGCGGGTCATGCGGGGGTTAAGACTTTAATCAAAGTAAATGTACCTGTAGGCCGTTCTCTTGCCAGTGGCTGATGGCGCTGCTAATGTGCTTGGAACAGCAAGTAAAAATATCTGATTACATTTTTGACTTATAAAGTACATTTTTTACAATGCATACTTTTAAGTAAAAAGTTAAAATATTAAGAGTTTAAAGCAGCACTAAGTAACGTGTTGACCTTAATAAATCCTTTCCGTAGTCCCTCTGGGGCTAATAGTGTTAATGGGATGATTGGAGGGTCTTTCGTCGCCCCCTGATGTCTCTGGCCAGAAAACCATGCTTGCAACCAATACACACTAATAGAATCACGAAGAAGAAGCTAACAGGCTAACGGGCAAAGCTAACTGAGAGCTAGCTCCAGTTTAAACAGTATATACAGCCAAGTTTGAGTGAAAAAAAATATTTCCATTGTGTAACTGAATGTACAACACCCCTCTCTCCCTTCACCTTTTCTGTCAGCGTAGTATTTACTCTCCAAGACATTTAATAAGTTAAAAAAATCGTAACTTGCTAAGACACCTGCAGTTGCGCTTATGGCCTTTAGGGGCAAGATATCTGTGTAAGTTCTCAGTCGTACAGGAGTTGTCCATCTTCAATGAAGGTACTTGAGTCATCTTCTGTACTTGGTAGTTGAAGTCTCCAAACGTATGAGAGGCGAAACGTTTGGAGACTTCAACTACCTAGTACAGAAGATGACTCAAGTACCTTCATTGAAGATTTAAGGGCAAGAGTTACTTAGTACTGCTTTAATGTGCAGGATATTTTTAAATCATTAAATCATCATCTGACTATTGTTTTTATATTACGGTACATTTTTCTGTTTCTATCAAGTGTGACTTCTCATTGTCTGTGAAGTGCGTTGAATTGCACTTCATAAATAATACTGTCTCCCTCTGTTATAGAGAAGAACAATAATGATGTTCAAGATTAAAGTCACCGCTTTGGAGCTGGACATTTAAAGCACCGCTGCCGTTTGCACTTTTCAAACAGTTTCTTATTATTATTATATGTTTGAATACAATGATATACATGGAAAATGGACTCATCAGTTTGAGATTTAACTGACGTTTACTTGACATTTAGTACAACTAAATCTATAAACAATCATAAACACTTCACTTAAAACAAAGATACAGTTTCCTGTTATTAAAATGAGCTCTGCTTCACAGTGACGGTAGTTTTCTGTCGCCGCTCACACTCACCTCGGCTTTCAGTTGAAACAGCTCAGAGGGTTTATCAGCAGCTTTAGTCGTCGCCTTGTTCACAAAATGAAAGATTATAACTCTTCCTCTTTCCTCACAGCAGCAGAGTTTGGAGCTCGCGTTTCAACACGCTGGACTTCCCTGTGACGTCACTCAAACTGTGAGCGACTCCTTTAAAGCCTCTACAGACTCGATATCTCTCAGAGTTCAGTCCCAGCAGGAGGAGGCGACTAAACCGGGTCTAACGGCTCCAAACTGGAACTACATGTGTCTAAACCAGAGAAACACATTGTTAAAGTGTCAATAAAACTATCTCTTATTCTAGATTTTAAGAGATTTTAAATCAGTCTTGCTCCAAACTCTGCTGCCTCTTTCCATCTCATTGGCTCGGTCCTCGGCCAATCAGAAGGCCTCTTACTAGAGATGCACCGCTCTGGCTTTTTTGCCCCTGATTCCGTTTGAGGATCTACCGATATCTAATATTAACCAAGAAAATGTCTTAAAAGTGAATGGTCTCTTTTCTCCACTGTGAGATGAACAAAGTCTTGTCATGTTACAGATCAATTATATTTATTAACTAATGAAAAACATTCAACAAGGATCACTGGCTTACCAACACTATCCTTGGGACAGGATATTTTACATTCATATAAACAACTCACATAAAATGATCTGATCATTAAAACTCAGTTTTTCACAAACTAAAATACAAAGACTTGTACCGCTACAGCAGTGGTTCTTTTGTTTTATTAGGCAACTTTATGTATTTCTATCATAGTTTCTGACCCCGCCTTGATTAGTTGTCACTTGCATTTAGCACCACTAGCATTAGCCGCAGCATTTTGCACGGTGGTCATCTCGGTCACAGCCTTTCGTGCTACACGTGGATACCAAACATGTCAGTATTTGTGAATGAATAAGCGTGGGAAAGACCAGGGAGCCACACAGACATGTTGGAGTCACTTCCTGGATAAATCTCAGAGAATAAACATCGTAAAGAGAGAGTCTGGGCTGTTTTTACTCTGGGTTAGACTGTTTAATGTCATTGACACAAGAAAACCAAAAATCTCCCAATAAAAACTTCTAATTTGAATCTGTTTATTGCAGGATGCACTTTTTCTTCTTCTTTGTTTCTTCGTCTTTCTCTAAAGCGGCTAAAACGGCCTCCTCTAACACTTCCTCCACGCCCTCCTGCAAAACACACACAACGACACGTGAAACTGTGAGGTCAGGAGTCCAACCCATGACCTCCAACACAGCAGGAGACAGACCCTGGTTTCTGCTGAACACTCCATATATTTCACTGCTCTCAGCTCTCGGGCCAGTTTCTCTCCATCCTCAGGCTGTAGGGGCGCTGTTTGTGCTCAGCCAGTCTGTCCAGTTCGCCACGGTCGCCTCTGAGGTCTGTCCTTGTGCCCACGAGCAAGAACGGGACGTCGGGGCAATGGTGGGTGATCTCCGGGACCCACTGGAGACAGACAGAGAGATTACTTATGTTCTTGAAGCTGAATCTGTCCAAATGCCTCTTCAAAAAGATCAGGGCGTTTTGAGGGCGTGGCCTGGGTTTAGGTTTTACTGAACTGAAAGAATCAAAGGCAGGTCAGGGTCGGAAGGAAGTGACTTGTTTCAAATCAATGAGTTTTTTCTCCCCAATTTTGAACATGTTTTCTCTATTTGCCCCATTTTTGTTTTACTTCTTTCTCTTGTTTCCCCAGTTTTTCCCCACCATTTTTTTTACCAAATTTATTCCGCATTGTTACTCTATTTTTGCCCCATATTTTCCCGAGGTTTTGTCGATGTTTTCTTCATGGCTGCTGCTTGTGCCATGTTGTTGTGTTGGTTTGGTTTGGGAGAGACGTTTTCGCATAAACTCCGTGTTTTGGAGACGACCACAGTGACGTGGAACGACTTGGAAGATCAAACAGTCAAACAGTTAAAGCTTTCAAACAGATGTATAAATCTACTAAAATTCAACAATATATGAGGATGAATAAAGTAAGAAACTAGTGAAAAGACTTTAATAGATCTATAACGGATAATGAATTTAAATCATGACATGACTTCAGCCCAAACACTTTCGGTCGTGTTGTTCATGAATAATGGAAATGTTTGTTTAATGTTTAAAGAAATGAAATGACCGAATAAACTACTGCGTTTGTTTAAGGCCATTTGGGAAATAAATGACTCGTCTCTAAGTCATGTGACAGTTTCTCTCAGGTGTGAGATCTTTAATGTAAATGTAAATGTGGTTTGTTCAGACCTTCTCTCTGATGTTCTCGTAGGAGGACGGTGAGACCACGGAGAAGCAGACGAGGAACACGTTGGTCTGAGGGTAACTGAGCGGCCGTTCACGGGGGTACTCCTCTTGACCTGCACAAACCAAAGGTCAGGTTTCCTTCACAGCAGCGTTTCAGAGGAAGGACAAAGGAGGCACTACGAGGATAAAGTCGTACAACTGACCTGTCGCAAACTGTTGCTACCAGACATTCAAAGGAGATGGTGATCGACTTCAGGAGGAGGTCACTACCATTGAGGAGGTGAACGGTTTCAAGTACCTGGGTCTTCACCTCAACAATAAACTGGACCAACGCCCTGTACAGAAGGCCAAAGTGGCTAACTCAGAGGAAGGTCCTTCTGAAACTGAACTTCAGAGGAGACTGAGTCCTTCTGAGGAGACTGAGATCTTCAGAGGAGACTGAGCTTTCTGAGGACTGAGCCTTCTAGTATTTCTGAGGAGACTGAGCCTCGAGACTGGTGAGCTCCTTCTGAGGAGACTGAGTCCTTCAGAGGAGACTGAGCTCCTTCTGGAGACTGAGCTCCTCTGGAGACTGAGTCCTTCAGAGGAGACTGAGTCCTTCTGAGGAGACTGAGTCCTTCTGAGGAGACTGAGTCCTTCAGAGGAGACTGAGCTCCTTCTGAGGAGACTGAGATCCTTCAGAGGAGACTGAGCTCCTTCTGAGGACTGAGCTCCTTCAGAGGAGATGAGTCTTCTGAGGAGACTGAGCTCCTTCTGAGGAGACTGAGTCCTTCAGAGGAGACTGAGGTCCTTCTGAGGAGACTGAGTCCTTCAGAGGAGACTGAGCTCCTTCTGAGGAGACTGAGTCCTTCAGAGGAGACTGAGCTCCTTCTGAGGAGACTGAGCTCCTTCAGAGGAGACTGAGTCCTTCGAGGAGACTGAGTCTTCTGAGGAGACTGAGCTCCTTCTGAGGAGACTGAGGTCCTTCAGAGGAGACTGAGTCCTTCTGAGGAGACTGAGTCTTCAGAGGAGACTGAGCTCCTTCAGAGGAGACTGAGCTCCTTCTGAGGAGACTGAGCTCCTTCAGAGGAGACTGAGCTCCTTCTGAGGAGACTGAGTCCTTCTGAGGAGACTGAGATCCTCAGAGGAGACTGAGTCCTTCTGAGGAGACTGAGGTCCTTCTGAGGAGACTGAGTCCTTCAGAGGAGACTGAGTCCTTCAGAGGAGACTGAGATCCTTCTGAGGAGACTGAGTCCTTCAGAGGAGACTGAGTCCTTCTGAGGAGACTGAGTCCTTCAGAGGAGACTGAGCTCCTTCAGAGGAGACTGAGTCCTTCGAGGAGACTGAGCTCCTTCAGAGGAGACTGAGTCCTTCTGAGGAGACTGAGTCCTTCGAGGAGACTGAGTCTTCGAGGGACTGAGTCCTTCTGAGGAGACTGAGCTCCTTCTGAGGAGACTGAGGTCCTTCAGGGAGACTGAGCTCCTTCTGAGGAGACTGAGTCCTTCGAGGAGACTGAGTCCTTCAGAGGAGATGAGTCCTTCTGAGGAGACTGAGTCTAGAGAGACGAGTCCTTCTGAGGAGAGGTCTTCGAGAGACGAGTCCTTCTGAGGAGACTGAGGTCCTTCAGAGGAGACTGAGTCCTTCTGAGGAGACTGAGTCCTTCGAGGAGATGAGTCCTTCAGAGACTGAGTCTTCAGGAGACTGAGTCTCAGAGGAGACTGAGTCCTTCAGAGGAGACTGAGTCCTTCTGAGGAGACTGAGTCCTTCAGAGGAGACTGAGTCCTTCAGAGGAGACTGAGTCCTTCTGAGGAGACTGAGGTCCTTCAGAGGAGACTGAGCTCCTTCTGAGGAGACTGAGTCCTTCAGAGGAGACTGAGTCCTTCAGAGGAGACTGAGTCCTTCTGAGGAGACTGAGATCCTTCAGAGGAGACTGAGGTCCTTCAGAGGAGACTGAGGTCCTTCAGAGGAGACTGAGATCCTTCAGAGGAGACTGAGCTCCTTCTGAGGAGACGAGTCCTTCTGAGGAGACTGAGTCCTTCAGAGGAGACTGAGGTCCTTCAGAGGAGACTGAGGTCCTTCAGAGAGAGAGTCTTCGAGGAGACTGAGGTCCTTCTGAGGAGACTGAGGTCCTTCAGAGGAGACTGAGGTCCTTCAGAGGAGACTGAGTCCTTCAGAGGAGACTGAGGTCCTTCAGAGGAGACTGAGGTCCTTCAGAGGAGACTGAGTCCTTCAGAGGAGACTGAGGTCCTTCAGAGGAGATGAGTCCTTCAGAGGAGACTGAGTCCTTCAGAGGAGACTGAGCTCCTTCAGAGGAGACTGAGTCCTTCAGAGGAGACCGAGGTCCTTCAGAGGAGACTGAGTCCTTCTGAGGAGACGAGGTCCTTCGAGGAGACTGAGTCCTTCAGGAGACTGAGATCCTTCAGAGGAGACGAGGTCCTTCTGAGGAGACTGAGTCCTTCTGAGGAGACGAGGTCCTTCTGAGGAGACTGAGGTCCTTCTGAGGAGACTGAGTCCTTCAGAGGAGACTGAGGTCCTCAGAGGAGACTGAGCTCCTTCAGAGGAGACTGAGGTCCTTCTGAGGAGACCGAGGTCCTTCTGAGGAGACTGAGTCCTTCAGAGGAGACTGAGATCCTTCAGAGAGACTGAGTCCTTCTGAGGAGACTGAGGTCCTTCAGAGGAGACTGAGGTCCTTCTGAGGAGACTGAGGTCCTTCTGAGGAGACCGAGGTCTTCGAGGAGACTGAGGTCCTTCAGAGGAGACTGAGGTCCTTCTGAGGAGACTGAGGTCCTTCTGAGGAGACTGAGTCCTTCGAGGAGACTGAGTCCTTCTGAGGAGACGAGGTCCTCGAGGAGACTGAGGTCCTTCTGAGGAGACTGAGGTCCTTCTGAGAGACGAGTCCTTCAGGAGACTGAGTCCTTCAGAGGAGACTGAGTTCCTTCAGAGGAGACTGAGTCCTTCTGAGGAGACTGAGGTCCTTCTGAGGAGACCGAGGTCCTTCAGGAGACTGAGGTCCTTCTGAGGAGACTGAGTCCTTCTGAGGAGACTGAGCTCCTTCAGAGGAGACTGAGCTCCTTCAGAGGAGACTGAGGTCCTTCTGAGGAGACTGAGTCCTTCGAGGAGACTGAGCTCCTTCAGAGGAGACTGAGGTCCTTCAGAGGAGACTGAGGTCCTTCTGAGGAGACTGAGGTCCTTCGAGGATGAGTCCTTCGAGGAGACTGAGGTCCTTCAGAGAGACTGAGGTCCTTCTGAGGAGACTGAGGTCCTTCTGAGGAGACTGAGTCTTCAGAGGAGACTGGTCTTCAGAGGAGACTGAGTCCTTCGAGGAGACTGAGGTCCTTCGAGGAGACTGAGGTCCTTCAGGGACGATCCTTCTGAGGAGACTGAGGTCCTTCAGAGGAGACTGAGTCCTTCAGAGGAGACCGAGGTCCTTCTGAGGAGATGAGGTCCTTCTGAGGAGACTGAGGTCCTTCTGAGGAGACTGAGGTCCTTCAGAGGACTGAGTTCCTTCAGAGAGACTGAGGTCCTTCGAGGAGACTGAGGTCCTTCTGAGGAGACTGAGTCCTTCTGAGGAGACTGAGTCCTTTGAGGAACTGATTCCTTCAGAGGAGACTGAGTCCTTCTGAGGAGACTGAGCTCCTTCTGAGGAGACTGAGCTCCTTCTGAGGAGACTGAGCTCCTTCAGAGGAGACTGAGTCCTTCTGAGGAGACTGAGTCTTCTGAGGAGACTGAGGTCCTTCAGAGGAGACTCAGGTCCTTCAGAGGAGACTGAGGTCCTTCAGAGGAGACTCAGGTCCTTCAGAGGAGACTGAGGTCCTTCTGAGGAGACTGAGTCTTCGGAGACTAGTCTTAGGAGACTGAGCTCCTTCAGAGACTGATCCTTCTGATGGCGCTCTGCTCTCCACTACGCTGCCGTGTGCTGGGCCCCGGGCAGCACAGAGCGGGACAAGAACAGGAGGGCTGCCCCCTGGGGGAAAGGAGGGTATTAACCAAGCTCACTTCCATCTTGGACAACACCTCCCACCCACTGCACGGGACTGTAGAGGAGCTGCAATAATCTCTGTATCTGTCACTTTACCAACCACTTGCACTATGACTGTAACCTGCACTGCTAATACTAACATTTTTTTTATTATAGTCTGTTTATTTTTATTTTTTTACTGTTATACTTTTCGCTTTCCACTCTAAATGTTTTGGTAGTCTTTGTGTATATAAGACACCTGTATTTCCTGTTTGTTTGCACATTTCCTGTCTTTTCTGCACAGCCTGAGTGTTTCTGAGAGCTGAATGTAACAAGTGAATTTCTCCATTGTGAGATCAATAAAGGCTTATCTTCCCTGGATCTGGAGCAGAGCCAATAAACAAGCTGAAAAAAGCGCCTGCTAACTTTAAAGCTAAGGTCAGACTGTTTTAACGTCCGTCTGTCGTTTACCGAGAGCTCCATTAGCTGTAAATGCTGGAATATCTGCAAATGTACCTTTTCAGTGCTCCTAGTGGTAAGAGATGCCTCCTCGGTGACCCCAGACCCAAAGTTACACTTAGATGAAGGACACAGTGCAAAGTAACTTGTTGACCTTAATAAATCCTTTCCGTATGGTGATGGTTTAGGGGGGGGGGGGGGTGTTCATCGCACCCTGGTGTCTCCGGTCTAATGGAATCATGAAGAAGAAGCTAACAGGCTAACGGGCAAAGCTAACTGTGGGCTAGCTCCACTTAAACAGTATTTACAGCCAAGTTTGAGTGAATAAAATGATCTCCATTGTGTAACTGGATGAACAATATCCCTCTGTCCCTTTGTCTTTTCTGTCAGCGTAGTATTTACTCTCACAGACAAAATGCTAGCTTTTCAGCTAAACCCATTTGAGACCTACAAATGTCTTCTTCTGAGACACTGAAGAGGCACCAAGAGCCCCCACAGCTGCAGCACAGAGGAGGCGTCACAAGAGGAGCTACAGGAAACAAGTAAGCGACAACGAGATGGTGAAAGACTGTTGTGGAGCGGAGGGAGCTCCAGCAGGAGGTGGAGGAGGAGGAGCTGACCAGTACAGGACACTACGCTCTGAAACAGGGACAAACCCAGGAGGCGCTGCACCGTTTCAGAGGATCAGAGGGACAGAGAGCAGACAGCCAGGTTTCTTCCAAGTGCTACAGTTTCCCCGACCTCCAAGGTCATGCGGGTCAGGTTGACACAGTGGCAGCGCGGCTCAGCCGCAGCAGCTCAGGACTAACACCTGAACACTATTTCGTTGTACGCTTGTACAATGACAATAAAGCACTTACTTACTTACTTACTTAATGAGTAAAAAACACAACATGTACGACACCTGCAGTGGCGCTTATGGCCTCTAGGGGCATGAGTTACTTAGTTCTGCTTTAAGTCACTCCTGTAGGTTGAGCTAGCAGCTAACGTAACAGCTCACATTTGATGGGTCCTAGATTAACATCAGAAAGACCCTTTAGAGCCAGAGCAGGACTCGTCCACACGACTGAGCTGTTTAAGGAGCTCCAAAGTTTTTCTGATTTCACACGAGGTCGAGGCTTTAGCCAAAGATCGTTGTAACGTCGCCTTCGTAGCATTAAGCCTCGATCTGGAGGAGATCACGCTGAGACTGTCAGTAACACGCACTTCTCCGTTATGACCTGTTAAACCCCACGTCTTGATGGAGCTAGCTAACACATGCTAAGGGGGTGGGGCTTTTGCAAAAGGTCAGTTTCCCTGTTGGATCGATAAAGTCTAAGGCCCGACCATTCGTCTGGTGCAACGACAGAGTAGCTCAAGGTGAAGTTAGAATCTTTACAAACAACAGCCTCAGGACGGCGCTACAACTGTTGACACAACGAGCTCCTGCTGCTTCCTCTTCGCTCTAAAGCAGGACTATTTCTCCCACTGTGAGTTAAACACTGTCCATTACTGGAATATATCAATGGTCCTGCTTTTTTTGAAACATTTGACCTAAAATATATATCTTTTTTAACAATTATTTTTGTGACAAGCCGAAAGTTCACTTTCATAAAAGGTTGGTCATTTTAAGGACAATTTTTTCCCCTGTAAAGTTGAAATGATGTAAAGCTTAAATCTATTATACTTAACCTTATCAGTCTCTCCTGGTTTTGTCTTTTGGGGGAGTAAAGCATTTGTCTCTCAGTAGTTCTTACCTGCCGTGTCCCAAAGTGAAACGTCGACAGGTTCTCCTCTGATCGTCACCGTAACAATGTGGTGTTGGAACGCCTGCCAAAGAAAAGGCTTTATTGATCATTTTTCTGACTTACTGTGAACCTCTGACACAGAGATTCAGATGCCCCGCCTCTGCTGCTCGATGCTGCAGTGATAATGGACCGACTGGACGTTCGCATTGCGGTGTATTAGTATATTACTTAATAATTGAATTACAAACAACATAAATATGATTAGCAAATATAATACTGCATATGGAAGTGGATAGATTTGGATTAGATGTTCACTATATTTGAATAATTATACTTTTTGTGACATTTCCTTGTGATTTCTCTATAATAAAAAAGGTGCCTTGAGAAACACGTTCCTGTCCAGCAAGAGACAAGGACTGGACGTTCTTCTGTCCCGTCGTCTGAGCGACTCCTATGAACCCTGGGTCTATAGTCCGTCCATGGGAGTGGATCTCTCCTCCTGTGGTTTCTCTTTTCTCCCACTGGGTTTTGGAGTTTTTCCTCGCTGGATACTTCATGATTTGTTTTGTTTCATTGTTTTAGTGTTTGGTGCAGCTGTGAGGCGACTCCTGTTGTGATGTTGGACCAAACAAATCGATTGCGTCCACGAGTAAAACGCATATTTTTTTTGGTGCTTACCGTAGGGACGTATACTAAAGGCGTCTCGGAGATGAAGGAGAACAACAAGTGCGTCTTTTCCGCCTCATGATCTCCCACCACCACAAGCTTTACTGTCTTCATCTGTGGACGACAAAACAACACTACTAATACAGCAGACCGGGGCTGGTTACTGGTCCACAGCTCAACACAATGGGCCAAAAGAACCACACAGACATTAATGAAGCTTAAACCCTTGGCTTGAAGTCGCCTCTTCCTTTTTTTTAAATTTTTTAAATTTTTTTATTTCTTATTGTGTTAAAGCTGGAGTACCTGATTTTTCCCACACAAACTTTGATTTTTTTTTAATTTAGCCCAAACTCATTTCTAGCACTCACAATCCTGCATGTCCGAATTGTTCAAGCAAATTGTTTGTATGCACGTTTTAAGGGAACCACCCCTTAAAAAAATTCTATCTTCTTTCACTCAATACATAATTAGGTGAAGACAATTTAACAAGATCTGTTTTGCAAATGTAACAAATGTACCCCAGCATTAAATAGTTATTAACCCTCAATCTAACCTTTAAAGAGGGGGTATTATGCTTTTTTCAATCACATAGCACCAGTCTATAGCATACTACAATGATGACCTTCTGTTGGTCTGTATATGCAGTAAATTAAAATAACTGCCTTGAATAAAATTGCTCTCTCAAAATGGCTGTACTGAACGTCTTGAAATAGGCCTCTGTCTCTTTAAGAAGCTTTCCGACACGCCCCCTTCAGCACACTGCTGTGGCATCTAAACAACACTACTGTGCGGGGAGGGGGCTCTGCTGAGCTGAGGAGCAGTGGTTGGTGGCTTGGCTGGTGACGAAAGGTCCAGAGGCGTCTCCAGGAGGTGGGGGCGTTCCTAGGAGGACTGAGGCATAGCTACACCTAAAATGGCTGCCGTCTAAGTTTTTACTGATTACTCAAAAATATGTGAATGAGCCAAGGCAACACTCCAGGCATGTGTTTAATGAGGGAATGACATAATAACATGATATAAAGCTTGAAAAAGTCCATTTTACATAATACCCCCCTTTAAGCCTCCAAAGAATCCACTTTTCAAAGCCATATTTCATGAATAAATATAATAATTTGGATGATACATGTTCTCAGAGCTCGTCTTAAAGAGAAGGAATAACATACAAGTCTTTGAGTTTGTGATATTTCTGACACTCTGTTGTAGAATCGCGTGTCTCCACCAGGGGCAGTGTTGGTCCATAAGCAGAGGGCTGTGACTGTGAGGAAGAATATTTAAATGTTTATATTGTGTTGTTTTCCAGGTAAGCGCGGCGCGTGCAGCTGCTCTGAGGTCTCTGAGGTCTCGGAGGTCTCTGAGGTCAGTCTGATGAATAAATGTTTTATTAAACGTTTCAAACAGAAGCTAAACCGTGTCTGTTCCAGGACGATCCTGTGCATTATTCCAGTCTGCGGCACGAGCCCCGCCCCCAGGCCGAGCTGCCGTCCCATTGGTCCAGGAGCGCGTCATTTACTCCGCCGTGACCCGCCCCCTCCCTGAAGTCAGATGCCCTTCCATCAGCTCGTGCAGCTGAGTGAGCTTTGGACCAGACTTTAGCTTAAAAGAATAAATGTAGATCTGAAGCCGACGTGAAACGACTGTGATGTTTTTCAGAGACGTTTATTTCATTCCTTTAATGACGATCATTTGTGGTTCTTTGTGTAAATATGACTTTATGAAAAGGCGGGACAAAGGCAGAGGCGGGTCGTCCCTCTAAAGGACGCCATTGAACCTGTAGTGGCCACATGTTAGTCCCTGAACGCACCGCAAGAGTCTGTGGAGTAGCTGAGGAGAGGCCCCTGAAGGCAGCGCCTGGAGGAGAGAGGGTTTAACATGTTAGTCCCTGGGGACATCGGGGAATGCGCGAGAGGCATGGCGGGGCCTGAACACAATGGCCGCTGACTGCTCTGCTTTGTGACTACGACACTGGAGGCCGCCATTGCTCCGCCATTGCTGTAGTACCTCCATATGGCCGCTATTCCCCCATTGGAATGCATTGGACTTTAGACACGTTAAAAAACAGCTTTAATGCCCGGTGCCTAATGTTTTAGAAGTGGCTAGAGCTAGATATTCCTCCTGTGATTACGCTGGGTTAAAAACAATCTGAGACACCGGGCTGGTTATGGTAGCATACATTTTTAGAAATCTCCTACTTAACGGAGGTCGGACTGTTAGCATTGGAGCTGCGCGAGCTACACGTCACGCAAGGGCGGAGTCTACAGTGAAGATCCCGCCCTTATGCCCTTATTAGGAACATGCTTCGTCTGAGCTGGGGAGGAGGAGCCTGTAAATCCGCCATGAGTTCCCCTCGAACGTGGTCATTGTGGTAAACGGGGAGGAGTGAGGAATGACGGTCTATTAATAATATGTCTGGTTGAACACCATGATGGGCAGAACATCCAAACCTGAAACGGTTGCCTGTCCAGATCCGCCCTATCGTGCAGAACAGCTCAACATACTTTTCACTCGTTACAATGACACCAGCACAACATCAACATGGAGCCTGGACACCCACAGCCCACCTCCTCTCCACCCCACCATCAACGAACAGGTGGTGACCACCATCCTGCGCAGAGTGAATCCCAACAAGGCGGCGGGCCCGGACAGGCTCAGGGGCCGGGTGCTCAAAGAGTGCTCCACTCAGCTTAGTGGAGTGTTCACCAGGCTGTTCCCGCTCCTCCTGGACTCCAGCACAGTCCCAGTACAGTGGACGAAATCAACCATCATCCCCCTTCCCAAAAAGGCCAGACCCAAGGACTTGCAGGACTATAGGCCAATAGCACTGACCTCAGTCCTTTGCAAGTGCATGGAGAGGGTTGTGGCTGACCAACTGATGTTTGAACTGTCCGACAAGTTGGATCCGCTCCAGTTCGCATACAGAGCTAAGCGAGGCACGGAGGACGCAAGCCTCATGCTTTTAGACCGAGTCACCAAGCAACAGGATTCCACACATCCCCACACAAGAATTTATTCATGGATTTTTCATCAGCTTTTAGCACTGTAAACAACAACATATTGGTACAAGGTCTCTCATCAATGCAGGTTCACCCAAAACTGATTTTATGGATCAGGGAGTTTTAAGTAACAGACCACAGTATGTGCTCTTCAACAGTGTTAAGTCCTGCCAAGTCCTGACTTCCCAGGGCTGTGTGCTGTCACCCGTTCTTTTCTCTGTGTACACTAATAACATCTGCTGCCGCACAGAAGGAATGACTCTCCTAAAGTACGCGGACGACATGGCTTTGGTGGCACACCTCAAAGACGCACAGACCCTGGCACAATACCAGCAGGAAGTCCACACTTTGGTCTGTGGATTTAAGCAGAGCTCAATGGAGCTCAATATCTCCAAAACAAAGGAGGTGTGCTGTGGAGCCACAGGGAAGGAAGGCTCAGTGGACCTTTCCAGCCCCTTCTCATCCATGGCCAAAAGGTGGAGCAGGTGGACTGTTTTAAATATTTGGGGATAGAAATAGACAGGAAACTGTCCTTTGGGCATCACGCAGACTCTGTTTTTAAAAAGGCACACCAGCGTCTCCACCTCCTCAGAAAGTTGAGATCTTTTAATATTAACAAAGACATTTTATCTTTGGTGTACACTTCACTCATTGAATCCATTCTTACATACAACATCTCTTCCTGGTTCAACTTTCTCACCGTTAAACACAAAACAAAACTCAATAGAATAGTAAACCACGCCAGTAAGATCACTCAAACCCCTCAGACCCCACTCTGCGAACTGTACAGGCGATCGGTGCGGAGGAAAGCCACTCTCATCACTGAAGATGCCACACAGTCCTCACATCACTCCTTCTCCTGCTGCCATCAGGCAGAAGATACAGAACCCCTCTGGCCCATAGAAATAGCTACAAGAAATCATTCATTCCATCTGCAATCGCTGCACTAAATAAACCCCGGTAGCACTGTATTTTATATTTTTATTTTATATTTTATGTTGCGCTTTCTTCTTCATGTGATATTTGTAATGATGTTGTGTGTGTTTTTATTGATTGATTTGAGCCGTGCGGAAAGACACATTTCTGCTCTTTGGAACAGACAATAAAGTTATATTCTATTCTATTCTAATCTGAACGCACCGCGAGAGTCTGGAGGAGCTGAGGAGAGGCCCCTGAAGGCAGCGCTGGAGGAGAGAGAGGGTTTAACATGTTAGTCCCTGAACGCACCGTGAGAGTCTGTGGAGGAGCTGAGGAGAGGCTCCTGAAGGCAGCGCCTGGAGGAGAGAGAGGGTTTAACATGTTAGTCCCTGAACGCACCGTGAGAGTCTGTGGAGGAGCTGAGGAGAGCTCCTGAAGGCAGCGCCTGGAGGAGAGAGGTTTAACATGTTAGTCCCTGAACGCACCGTGAGAGTCTGTGGAGGAGCTGAGGAGAGGCTCCTGAAGCAGCGCCTGGAGGAGAGGGTTAACATGTTAGTCCCTGAACGCACCGTGAGAGTCTGAGGAGGAGCTGAGGAGAGGCTCCTGAAGGCAGCGCCTGGAAGAGAGAGAGGGTTTAACATGTTAGTCCCTGAACGCACCGTGAGAGTCTGTGGAGGAGCTGAGGAGAGGCTCCTGAAGGCAGCGCCTGGAGGAGAGAGGGTTTAACATGTTAGTCCCTGAACGCACCGTGAGAGTCTGGAGGAGCTGAGGAGAGGCCCCTGAAGGCAGCGCCTGGAAGAGAGAGGGTTTAACATGTTAGTCCCTGAACGCACCGCGAGAGTCTGAGGAGGAGCTGAGGAGAGGCTCCTGAAGGCAGCGCCTGGAGGAGAGAGGGTTTAACATGTTAGTCCCTGAACGCACCGCGAGAGTCTGAGGAGGAGCTGAGGAGAGGCTCCTGAAGGCAGCGCCTGGAGGAGAGAGAGGGTTTAACATGTTAGTCCCTGAACGCACCGTGAGAGTCTGAGGAGGAGCTGAGGAGAGGCTCCTGAAGGCAGCGCCTGGAGGAGAGAGAGGGTTTAACATGTTAGTCCCTGAACGCACCGTGAGAGTCTGTGGAGGAGCTGAGGAGAGGCTCCTGAAGGCAGCGCCTGGAGGAGAGAGAGGGTTTAACATGTTAGTCCCTGAACGCACCGTGAGAGTCTGTGGAGGAGCTGAGGAGAGGCTCCTGAAGGCAGCGCCTGGAGGAGACAGAGGGTTTAACATGATTGAAATCCATGAACAAATGGAGCTGAAGTCTGAGCCTCCTTATTAAAACAACAGCTCTAACCCGAATGCCCAGTTCAGCTGCTCCTGCCTGGGTCAATCAGGTCCAGATCCGCTGGGGCCGTTAAACGATGCCAGTCTAGTATAGAAAAAAAGTCCAGGTACTACCGGGATTGAAAAAAATACTGAAAGCAGGCACCAAAAATAAATTTTGATGCTGTTGGACTAAAGGCAATGACTTGGTTGTTGCAGCTTAAATAAATGATTTTCCCCCTAAAATGTCTTTCCACATTATTGCCCATTTTCCCCTATTTTTGAAATATTTTCTGTCCAATATTTGCCACATTTTTTACTTGTTTTCCCTCTTTGTTCCTAATTTACACAATTTATTTTCCTTTTTTTGCCCCGTTTGTTTCCCTTTCTTTTTCTCCCAATTTTTCACACATTTCCTGATAAGGCAAGTTTATTTGTAGAGCACAATTCATACACAAGGCAATTCAAAGTGCTTCACAGTTGCAGAAAATTACGAGAAAACAGATCAAATCAATAAAACATCAACATAAAGTTAATCAATGACAGTAAAAGGCAAGAGTGCAGATAAAATACTTTCAGTTTCATATGCACGGGTAAAAAGAGCTGTTTTCAGCCTGGATTTGAACATTGTCAGAGTTGAGGCCTGTCTCACATCCTCATGAAGACTGTTCCAGTTTTAGCTTTAGCCTCACCGTGTTTATTATTGACTCTGGGAACCACCAGGAGACCCCTCCCTGAAGTTCTCAGGGCCAGAGATGGTTCATACGGCTCTAACATGTCAGAGATGGACTTTGGTGCTAAACCATGAAAAGACTTGTACACAAGCAGAGCTGTTTTAAATTCTATTCTCTGAGTGACAGGAAGCCAGTGCAGAGACCGGAGCACTGGACTAATGTGGTGGTATTTCCTGGTTCTTGTCAGGACTGGAGCAGCAGCGTTCTGGATGTTCTGCAGCTCTAACAGCTCGTTTAGAAAGGCCAGTGAGCAGCCGTTACAGTAGTCTAACCTGCTGGAGACAAATGCATGGATGAGTCTCTCTAAGTCTGGTTTTGACACTATTCCTCTGATCTTAATGTTCTTCAGATGGTAAAAAGCTGATGATGTTATTGCTTTGATGTGGCTGTTTAAGTTCAGGTCTGAGTCCAGGATTACTCCTAGATTTCTAACCTGATTTTTTGGGTTTAGAGAGAAAGACTTTCCTGACATTGGAGATTATTTTGTAAATGTCAGTGTCTGTAAAGCGAGGGAACAGTCAGGGCCAGAGCGGACAGAGGCCTCGTGGGCAGAAGGTCCCAGGTTCGATTCCCGCCTGGGCTTTTCTGTGGAGTTTGTTCTCCCCGTGTCTGAGTAGGGTTCCTCTGGTTCCCACTACCACTAAAACATGTACAATAGGCCAGGATGAATGAGAGTGTGTTTGAGAGTGTGGGTGATGGAAATTAAAGATGTCGGTCTCATTTCCCTCAGAGCTTCAGATTTAAAGGTGAAATTCAGACTAAACTCATAAAATCTTATTTTGATATTATAATGTTTCCCATTAGCAATTTAACCTCAAATATATATTTTCCTTTTCAGACACACCATCTGCAAATCCTGACATTAAAACACTTAACCCCCCCCCATATGGGACAGTGATACAGTGAATGCACTGAACCCTGGGAATGAAAGGAGAAACAAAGCTAAACAACACGACGTTTCACAGAAATGATCTGATCCTGATGCGAGACTTAGAAGGAATAAACCATCACAATCATCTCACATTCTGTTGGTGGATCAATGGAAATGTTCAAACTGGATTTCTACACTTTTATCAAACATTAGACACAATTTTGCTAAAAGATAATTAACACAATTAACTTAAAACAAAGCTGCCCAAGAAGTGATTTCCTGTTTCGATCCAGCACGCCAAATAAAAAGCATCGTCTCATTGATTAGTTCAGCAGGTACTTTCAACATCACAAGAATATAATTAAATACACACATTTTAAGTGTTTTGTCTGTTAATAGTTAGGCAGAAAGAAAGTTGAACTAATGAATAAGATGGTGCTTTTATTTTGGTGTCACTTCTTGGGTGGCGTTTGTTATGATTTGAAGTTATGCACATAGTCAATTTTTGCTTAAAAAATAAATTGTATATATATATATATATATATATATATATATATATAATGTAGCCAGTTTTCTTTAGTTTAACATCTTTGTGATGTTTAGTTTTACTTCCTCATTGGACACCGACAGGAAGTGACATAGATAGAGGACAACCATTTTAAACTGTAGCCGGGGCCGACCATGTTATGTCAATGGGGATTGAGTCAAACTGAACCTTAACCTTTATGAATGTCACTTCCTGTCAGTAGCTTAAAAAATATAACTTTTCTGCCCAACATTTCTTCATTAAAATTTCTGCTACACTGAAATAAAATGATAATTATTTACTTGTAACTATTATTACTGTTATTGTTACTGTTATTCATCTAATAAGTCACATGTTCAAAAGCATTAAAACTTGTCATATGCACTTTAAACATCTTTGCCCCTCCCCCTCCCTTCGGAACATGACCATATATGGGTAATCTTTCAAATGATGTCTCTGGAATGATGTCATCTATATGCAGATCCGTTCCGTAGCGACAGGGCTAGCTTCCAGAACATTCTGTTTGGTTGCCCTTAGCAAACGTCAAATCCAGCACGGCACTTTGAAATCTGTTTGGAACCCAGCACACACACTTTCAACTCACAGTGCGTTAAGGCTTAGAAGACTGTTATTTACAGTTAACGCTTACATTTGACAGTCAACACTTACTAAACATTAGTATTTCACAGTTTATCGCCATAAAGTCACACCGTTTGCAAAATGGAAACCATGAGGAACATTTTTAACTTCCGTAGACTTGGCCAGGAGAGAAGATGTTTGTCTGAAAACCGTGACGTTGCTCCAGGGCGATCCGCGGGTTATGAACTGAAAGACAGAGACCTGGGAAAGATCCACAAAGCTGCATCAGTGGGAGATCTGGCCAAATTAAAAGAGTTGCTGAAACAGGGAAAAGACATCAACCAGACGGATAAGAAACTCCGGACAGCTCTGCACGTGGCCTGCGCTGTCGGCTGTGTCGACGTGGTGCAGTTCCTCCGTTAAATCTGACGCAGAACTGAACCTTTTGGACGGAGAAGGCAGAACGGCACTGATGAAAGCAGTTCAAAGTCAGCACGAAGCCTGTGTCCACATTCTCCTGGAGAATAACCCTGAAGCAGACCTGGCAGACGGTGACGGAAACACAGCGCTACATTTCAGCGCTAACCTCCCGTCTGTGACCGTCACACAGCTGCTCCTGATGTACGGCGTCGACCTCAACACCTCCAACCAGGAGGGACTGACCCCTCTGAGTCTGGCCGTACGAGAAGGTCACAGGGAGATAGTCCAGCTTCTGCTGAAAGAAGGAGCTGACGTTAATGTCTTCGATTGTGAGAACAGGACTCCGCTGATGATCGCAGAAGAACAAGGCATGACCGCCATGACACAGCTGCTTCTAAAGCAGAACAAAAAACTGAGAGTCAGCTGGTCTGTTGACGACGACAGACCCCTCGCAGAGGAAGCTCACTCTTCAGACGACGAATCCCTCGCAGAGGAAGCTCACTCTTCAGACGACGAATCCCTCGCAAAGGAGTCTCTCTCTTCAGACGTCAAACCCCTCGCAGAGGAGTCTCACTCTTCAGACGACGAACCCCTCGCAGAGGAGTCTCTCTCTTCAGACGACAATAAACTCCTCACAATTCAAAATAAATTAACATTATCTAGACTGAAAAGGAGGAAAAAGATTGATTTCAGACCCAGCCACACCTGGAGATCATCTTCGAGCAGCGAAGATTCTGAAACAGAGTCGGCTCCATCCACACCCCTTCCTTCGACTGACACTCCAAACACAAGAAGACAGACTTATGCTTAAGTTTAGTCTTGATAATTACTCTTTCTCTGAATCTGATGACGACTCTCTCGAGAAACAACTCGCTCCTCACACTCAACGTTTCCAGAAACTCCAGGCCCAGAACGCGGCGCTGATAAACCTTCCACGTCCACCTCCACTCTAATGTCCGGCCTCGGAGAGAAAGAAATCTCGATGGACAAGGATGAAACTGAGGAGATCCCTGAATCCAAGGCCTCCACAAACAAGACAAGGGATTTTATGGCTGAGTTGGGTTTGAAAGATGAAGAATTTGCGCAGGAGTCGTTTGAATCTGAATACGAATCTGACGACGACAATGTTCCTCAAGACAAAACAGTTTGTGAGGAAGAAAAGCCTGACGCAGAGATGAGACAGAGTGGGAATCTGAAGATGAACTCTCTCTTCAAGTGTTTCCAGAAACCGCAGAGCCTCCAGTCGAGGATCCAGCCTCAGGAAGCTGTAACGAACAGCCACCCATTGAGGACAGAGTAGATCGCCTTCCCCAAAGCGAGCCCTCTCCTGACCCTTTGATCACCATGACAAATACTCCCTTCACACCCCAGGGGCATTGCGACTCCGCTCCACTCCCGCGGGAACAAACGCAAAGCCACGACAGACTCTTGACGCGACTCGACGCCACTTGATGTTTCTTGTGGACAGAGATGACCTGTATTCCCCAGAATAGCCAGACGCTGCCGCAGGCTCTGACTCTGAGGAGTTTGAGTTGAGCGGAACCAAGAGGAATTAACTCAAAAACTGACTGCGACTCAGACTGGAATCTAAGTTACAACAACGTTTTTCCAGGAGCAGACAGTCTCTGAGGAGTCTTGAAGAGGGAACCAGAGGGATTGCGACGACAAAGAGATTTTAGAAGAGAAGCCCATTAGGTTTTAACTCCAGTCCCTTGGCCTCGCCAAAACCTCAACCGTCACGACGACTCAGACCTGGAAAGTGACAATGACGTTATGAGCGGCACAGATGAGCCTGTTTTTGCCCAGCAGCCAAACTTCCAGACTCTGACACTGAGAGTTTTGAAGGGGACAGAGGGTATAGCCGACGATGAGAGATATCTAGAGGAAGAGAAGGAAACAATGGACGAAACTTAACTCCCAGTCCAATAGTTGCTTCACCAAAACCTCAAATCCTGAGACTAGTCGGACTCAGGCTGGCGGAAGGACATACATTCATGAGGCGAAGATCGAGCTGTTTCCTCAGAGCCAACGCAGAAAGGAGGTGCTTTACGAGTTGGCCTGAGTGACCAGAGGAAGTTGGCGCAACGTGGAGGAATTTATGACGAGCACAAGATGAACTTGTTATTTCCAGAGCCAGACGCTGCCACATTCCTCTGACGCTAAGGAGATTGAGTTGACGAGAACCAGAGGGAATTAGTGACGATGAAGAGATTCTAGGAGAAGAGAGGCATACGCCAAAACGCTCAAAGCCACGAAGACTAGACGGGGGAACTCAGACCTGAAAGTGACGATGACATTGCATGAGGGTGCCGAGATGAGTCCATTTCCCAGAGCCAACACAGACGAGAACCGCCGAGTCTGAGCTGAAGCGACCAGAGAAAGTTACCGGGGAGGACATTTGATGAGCAGCGAAGCTGACACGTTTCTCAGAGGCAGACAGACTCTGAGGGAGTTCAACTGTTATAGAGAAACCAGAGGAGTTCAAAAGCCATGAAGACTCAGCTGGAAAGTGACAATGAAGTCTATGTGGAGCAGAGTACCTTGTATTCCAGAGCAGACGCTGCCACTCCTCTGACTGGGAGTGTGAAGAGGACACCAGAGGAATTGCGCGATGAAGGAGATTCTAGAGGAGAAGGAAATATTGACGAAAAGCCCATCGAGCTTTCAACTCAAGCCCACTGGCCCTATCAAACCTCACAAATCCATGAGACAGACTCGAGTCCAGACCGGCACAGTCTGACAATGACGTTGATGATGTGGGCCAGAGATCGCAGCCGTTTCCCAGAGCAATGACGCAGAAGGGCTCTGAGTCTGAGCTTGAGAGGAACCACAGGAACGTCTGACAATACGTGAGGGATTATTTACGAGGGAGCACCCTGACCTTGTTCTCGCAGAGCAGCAGAGACGTTTGAGTGGTTTGAATTTACCCAAGAAGCAACCAAAAGAAGTTTACGAGAAAGAAATATTTCTAGGAAAAGAAACAAGGAAGACAATTTGAACAAAAACACCACCATCGAGCTTCAACTCCAGCCCACTGTTCCTCGCCAAACAACCTCAAGTCCATGAAGACCCCAGACACGACGTCAGACTGGGAAAGTAGTGAACAATACGTTCATGCGGAGCACAAGATTGAACACATATCCCAGAGCCAGGACACTGCCCCGATCTCTGACTCTGAGGAGTTTGAGTTTGAAGACGGACAGAGGGAATAACTCAAAACTGACTGGGACTCGATCTAAGTGACGAATGACATGAGAGGACGTTTTGAGGGAGCACAAGATGAACAGATTATTCCCAGAGCAGACGCGGCACGATCTCGACTCTGAGGGTTGAGTTTGAAGAGGAAACCAGAGGGAATTAACTCAAAAACTGACTGGGATCAGACTCGGTTAAGTGACAATTGACATGGAGGACGTTTATGAGGGAGCACAAGATTGACTCGTTTCTCCGGAGGAGGACTGAGTTTGTTCTGGAAGAGGACCAAGGGATTACGAGGTAAGTTCTAGAAGAAGATCTTTGCAGCCCATTGAGCTTCAAACTCCAGTCAACTACCGTCTCCAAACCTTTCAAAGCATGAAACCAGAACTCGAACTCAGCCTGGAAAGAAAGTGACAGCGACGTTTATGAGCGAGCACAAGATTCAGCGGGGATTTGGGACAGCGAAAGAACACAGGCATTTGCGCGAACGATGGAGAGATGCTCGAAGAGAAGAAGTAACCAGAGTTTTGGAGGAGCTGAACTTTTTAAGATTTGACCCAGTCTCGGACACGGCCTCAGAGGAACCTGGAGTCGTTCATGCAGGAGCTAGACTCAAGCTCTCTGGACTCAGGAGCAAATGCAAGTTCAGAACATTCTCCGTGAGTAACAAGTGCGCAGTTCAGACGCTGAAGAACAAGAACAGTTACCTGTGCGCAAGGTGAAGCAGATGGAAACGGAGAGAGTGGAGCTATTAAAGTCAGAGAAATCAAGCCCGGGTGAGATGAAGGTGGATAATTTCGAACACCGTTTGTGAAGATGGTTGAAGGAACCAGCGCCAGGTCACAGGGTCGTACAAACGCCACGAGGACAAAGCTCCAAAGGAGTGATCGAGCAGCACCGCTTCAGCTCTGGAAAAAACCAGATGGATCCACTTTGAGGGAACGCCGAGCTGAAATGCGTCTGGTCGCACCATGAAGCCGTGCAGGAGGAGCACAGCGAGCACGGAGCGTGGTCAGGGCGCAGTGCAACTGGGAGCGCTCCAGGCGAGTGCTCAAAAACAGCGAGAGGTGAAGGAGGAGAACGTTGCCTCCGGCAAGAGAAACATACTACGAAAGCAGATCCAAGTCTGGGGCAGAGCTAGAGCGGGTAGGCCAACAGCAGCCTCAAAGAAAGTCTCCTTTCAGAGAGAAACGACTCTGGAAGAGATGCATGCTAAATGCGAGACAGAAGCCAGGCCAACAGCGACGCCCTCTCAAACGTCTTTGATTGTAAACACAGCTGGCGGCACTGCAGATTCCCGATGGATCATGAAAACAACTTTTGAAAATTGAAGTAAGCACCGAGGACGGCTGGAGAGAGGCGGATCCTCTCGGCGCGTCGTGTTGGCTGCAGCCGCACAGGAGGTCAGTGGTTGGTGGCGGCAAAGCGAGACGGAGAGAAAGGTCTGCTGCGGGATGGAGAAAAGCCAAGCTTGAAGACAGACTCACTGCTGACGGCAACCCGCCATCGTGAGAGTGACCCTCTCTCTGAAACTGTCCGGAGAGGAGTTCTGAGAACAACCGTTTGCGAGAAATGAGAAGCGCAGATCGCACTGCACCTGGACCTGCGCAGCAGAAGGAGAAGAGCGGCTGGAGGCGCGGTGGGAAGCGGCCTGGCTGTGGAGAAGAGTCTCACAGTGGAGGACAGGAGGAACAGAGCTGACAGGAAAACAGCCGGGCCCGGGACAGGTCTGCACTTTAGAAGTCAGAAGTCGTGGTTTCAAGGACCTGACCGTCAGGAAACTCACCAGAGGAAGAATCAGTGTGTACGAGCGCGAAGACTTGCTGAAAGGAAGGAGGAACTCGCGTCTGTGTTACAGAGACTCCAGAAGGCGCAGTCGGCCTGTCTGCCTCTGCTGCTGCCGTCAAATGCCTGGAGAGACTGGGCGGGCGCTGGGGCCGCAAAGTTCCACATCGGGCAGAATCTCAAGATGCGGTATGAGAGACTAAATTTAGAAAAGCTTTTGAATATCAGAGAGCGAAAATATGCGGGAAACGTCTGAACAAGTGGAACTGTCTGAACCAAAGCATAATGAACTCTGAGCGCAGAGGCAGTCTGGACAGTCTGCTACGGGATGGTGAAGACGACTGAGAAAAAGGCTGCGTGACAGACCGACAGGAATTTTATTTCATGAACAGGACTCAGGAGCTGGTGGGCGACGGAATCTCCGGATGCGCCCCTGATGGAAGGCAATGCAAGCTGCGAGAGGAGCTGTCGTCTCTGAATGCTCCTGAGCAGAGCGTCTGCCGAGCTGCAGGAGCTGAGGAGGCAGCTGGACTTTCGCAAAGAGACATTCTCTGACCGAGGAAAGGAGCAGATACGAGCTCAAGCACAAAACTGGAAGCAGAGTCAACCTCTTCATCCGGACCCCAGGCGGCTTCGAAGGCCCAGACCAGATCAACGCCAACAACGCGGCCTCGATGCAGTCCGACTGGAGCTGAGGATCGGGAGCTGGTAGAACGAGGTGTCCGCGTTCGATCCTCGCGAACGGACAGGGCTCGCCATCCGGCGAGAGTGACAAGTACAAGAGGTCATGTATCAGAGGAGAGCCTGCTGCGACCAAATGCCTGGAGTGCAGACTGGAGCGGAGTAACACTGCCTGGCGAAACCCAAACCCAATTGCTCATCTACCGCACGTGTGCATCGCTGGACCTCAGTGGAGACTATCACACCAGATGACAAGCTATCGGACAGACCCCTGATATATTGTCTAACAAGTAATATCAGATATGGTTCACATCGTTATCGGCCCAAAAATACGGAATAGGAAACCCAGATCTAATTATCACCAAACAATAGAACAGAGAACACCAGGCAGACAGGCGGCGTTCGATCCATTGCCTCAAACATCCAGGTAAGACGGCCGAGCTTCGAGCAAAGTCATAGTCTGTATGAGTAGAATACAGATTGCTTAAGTCTTAATTGGGGTTTTATGCACAGTGCCCCCCAGGTGTTTCCAGCTGGACAGTATCATCGGCACGTGTATTCTCTCTCTGATCTTTTACATTCCGATTAGCATGGTCCCACACAAATGAAGCGATAGGTTCATCGATTTGGTAAAGGAAGAGGGTAAATGTTGATGTTGACTGGGCGTTCAAGACATTCGTGAGGTGTACGATCTTCACTGGGGAAGCTCTGTGTTCTAACGGTGGGTGTTTTTGTCTTGAGGAAGGCTAACACAAATACAATTAACTAGTGGTTTTCGACTGAGTCCTAATAAAAGGCATCGGTCTGTAAGTAGTTTAGATTGGCTTATGGTTTCTTGGCTTTTTATGCTTTCAACAAAGGAATAACAGCTGCGACCTTACGAGCCTGGTGTTCCTTGGGCGGCAGGATTTCAATCCAAACATGTGTTTGCTAATCTCGATACAGTGTCTGTCCATCTGAACTCTCTGTCCTTTACTAATTCACTGAGCGATCTCTCATTTTGGTGGGACTGCTAATCCGTGAATGTAAAAGATCTGGGAGAAGGAAGGCAGCACTGATGATAACTGTCCAGAAGAATAACGTGGGCACTTGCAGTAATTAGGCCATTCGTTATTCATTAGGAATCACAAAAATGCTTTTAGCTCTGCCGTCCGTTCGTCCAAACTTTGGATTCAGCTGCAAAACTATTCAGGGCTTAACTGTTGTTTTGAAAATAAGCTTTACTCAAACCTTTTGTCGTCATTTCTTCTTCGTTGTACATATTGAAGTTTTTCTTGTAGAACAGATGAACCTGTTAGAGAATCAAAGGTGTTCGATGCGGATTGATGAAGAACAGGCAGCATCAGAATGTCTTATACAGGAGACGTTTATTTCATCATCGTTTACGGCCCGAACATGAACTCGAGACCATTGCGCTACCATTCAAGTCTGTCTCTGCTGTCACGAAGAGGAGATAAATACCGTCTCAGAGCTAATTACTGAATCATGCAAGATAATACTTCGTAGCTGAGAGTCTGAGCCCACGTCAGCTTGACAGAGATAGTCGACAGCTTGACCCAGGTTGAATAGTGATTTAATGTTATCCTCTACAACCGTAACGGAGAACATTGCGGGTGGGAATCGAACCTGGGACCTTTTGCTGTGAAGCACGAGCGTACACTGAGCCACCGTGACACATGTGCACATTAAACAGACAGGTCATGTTTGTGGGTTGATTGTCATAGAGTTGGGTCGTTTTTCGGGGTTAAACTCTATGTTCCCCAGCGTCAGTGTTCTGTAAAGTTGAAAGAATAAACGCCAAACCGAAATCCGTATAGTTTCATTGATTCAGCGAGAGTTGGTTACAACGGACACCTTAGCTCGATTTACGAGGCGCATACATTACGCAAGAATTTGCACAGGATTACAAATGTATTTAATAAAAGTAGACATAGAATAAAAATCGGTTCGTTATTTACAAACACAATTAGGCTAATGTTCGCCCGTGTTTTATTCACCTTATTCGCTTCTGGCCCACTGTTGTGTAATTCACATATTTTGTGTAAGCTGTTGGCGACGCATTGATTATCTGTCTCCAAGTCAAATAATAATTAATGACATGTTAATTCTTGGCCAGAGGTTCTGTGCTGGAGGGCCGGATTTGGCCCCGGCCTGATGTCCCCGACTCTGCCGTAATAAATAATCAAATAGATATGAAATAATAAAAGCTACATATTGTAAAAATGAATTACAAGAATGACAGCGAGTCTGACAGACTGGAGTGTTTGTGGTCTGAGCAAGTGTGAAACTACTCAGAGGACAAAGACAGCGGAAGTGACCGTGAGGGGCGTTTATTCACACAAACATTCACCTTTATAATTATTTTTCCTCTAAAGGCCGCTCTTTCTCTGGGGCCGTGGGTTTTGTTTACGGCTAACTCTAAAAAGCAGTGGCGGAGTAATGGGTGGCTTAGGGATTAAGCCTCGAATGTTTTTCAAAAGCCCGGATCTTTTTTGGACAGCGTTTTTTTTTTCACGTTTGATAAAAAAGAGCATTATATCGTTCAATTTATGAGAACAATGAGAAAGCGGCAACGTAATTATTACCCTTCCCTGACTTCTCCTGTTCGTCTGTCGTTCGGACCTTCAGCCGCGCGGCGCACACCCACGTGTGTATGTGATGTGTTGATCCCCGCCGCGCGCAACAGCACGTGTGTGGTGTGTGTGTGGATCAGCGCAGCGTCACACGCACGTGAGGTTGTGTGTGTTGTGTGTGTTGTTGATCCCAGCCGCGCGCACACGCAGGTTGTGTTGTGCTTGATCCAAGCCGCGCGCACAGCACGTGTCCGGAGCGGTAGCAGGGTCGCATACGCAGCGGTCAAGAGCGGGAGGACGGAGGAGGAGCAGAGCCTATCTGACATGTCATGATCTCATCAGATTCGAAATGATCCGGTAGTGGTGGCCCACGAGTATTTGTGTTAATCGAGTAATACTTCATGAACGATTAACTGCCCGAAGTACGAGGCTAACTTTCCATCGTGACTAGTGTTTACTTTCATGCATTGCATTGAATCCTGATGCTCGCGACATTGAGGGACGCCGACTACTTGTGTTCGTTCTTGAGAAAGTTAAATTGTCTTGTTTTATGGCAACAATAAGTGGAACATATGGGGCATCACTTATCTATTGTAATTAATTACAATTTCTTGCTTAATTTTATAACTAAATGCATTATTTTTAAGTGACTTGCCCATGGACATCAGGGGCTTTTCAAAAATGACTGGATGGGCAACCCAGGTAAGAGCAACAACAAAGTACGTTTCACATTATATAATACTCAGTAATGTTCCATAATTCGGCTTTTAATGCTTGTTCTGGTGGATTTATAGCAAGAGAGGAGAGGATAGGCAGGACAGAGGCAGATGAGGACAGACAGAACATGGACAGAACCAGGTAGAATAGTGATAATATAGTGATAATAATATTTCCGCGTATGTATTATTGAGCAAATATGGATCCGCTAACATGATACAGTACACTCAAAAGATGCTGCAACTTCAATAGCCTGCAGTTTGTTCAGTAACAGTGGTTAAAGTGGGTTCATTGTGAAAAGGGTAAAGTGTCTATGAATTGGAAAGTAAAGTATTGGTGCAAGATAGATTGACTGGTGTAGTCTTGGTTGTTTTAGACTTTTTTTGTCTGTCTTAGTTTTGTAGTAAATCTTGTGCACTTTAGTTCAGTCCGTTCATATGAGCCATTTGCTTTTTTATTGATGTTAATGATTCTGTTCTTGAATTATCTGCTTAGTCCTGGTTTATACTGGATTATGCTAATACCTGTCCTGAGTGAGTTCCTGTTGAAAAAACCAACAAAAAATCCTTTGATGATGTTCTGTTTTTTTTCCTTTAGACTAAAGGGGGTTATGCTTTTTTCAGATCACATAGCAGCAGTCTATAGCATACTACAAATGATGAGTAACTTCTGTTGTCTTGTATTTGCAGTAAATTAAAATACTGCTGAATAAATTTGCTCTCTCAAAATGGTTTACTGACGTTCTTGAAAATAGGCCTCTGCTTCTTTAAGAAGCTTTCCGACACGCCCCCTTTCAGGCACTGCTGTGGATCTAAAACAAACACATACTGTGCGGGGAGGGGGCTCTGCTGGCTGTTCAGGAGCAGGTGTTTGGTGATTGGCTGGTGACAGAAGGTCGAGGCGTCTCCAGGAGGTGGGGGCTTCCTAGGGGGACTGAGGCATAGCTACACTAAAATGGCTGCCGTCTAAGTTTTTACTGATTACTCAAAAATATCGTGAATGAGCCAAGCAACACTCCAGGCATGTGTTTTAATGAGGAATGACAATAATACATGACTATTAAAGCTTGTGGAAAAAGTCCATTTTACATAATACCGCCCCTTTTTAAAGAGTGACAGTACGTCTGTGGGAGCTCTCGACACAAGAAGTGCTTGTAAATTACCAAGCTTAACTAATGAAGAACAATATATATTTTATAAACACATTCTTCCTATTACTTTTTTTTGAAGTCTGACTATCCTCCTTTCATACATGGGCAAATATTACTTTGAAATATTATTACCGTTAACTAGCACTCTCTGACCAAGTGTATGTAGTGCATGATTCCGAAAACTGAACAAATATAATATTTTTAACAGGTTAATGGCAAAGTGGGAAAATTTCTTGGTTCTGCTGGTGGGCCAGATGTTGGTGAAAATGATGACCAAAGGATTGGTGGTTAATGTACGGCAATTTTAGTTAAACTGGCGTTGTGGGAGCTTCTGAGACAAAATCCATGAAGGAACAATACTGTTTTACTTTATTTTATTTTGAGTTGATCTCTTCTTCCCATACATTATATAATATTACACTTTAATGCCCAACTTTTCTTCTTCAAAGTTACTCAATTAGTGCTGTTTTGGGGCTTTTGACTCCATGGTTTCAAAACGGCCTCCATAAACAGTTCAAAATGTAATTCAACTCCGCATTTTTCTGAACTATTGAGGTCTTCAAACTAACCGCCCCTGAACGTTACTTTCCAGAGTCATTTACCCTTTGTTGTGGCAACGGAAGAAACCTGATTTTGTGTTTTACATTGGGGTAATAATCTAAACGAAGATGATTTCAGTTCACCACAACATTACACCACCCTGAGCGAAATGTTCATCAATTGGCATAAAAAATATCCAAAATGAATGAGTTATGCAAAATGAGGTGATAGTGGGTATAACCAATTAAATCTCTCTCTTT
>VHKM01000571.1:5000-119568 GCA_007210695.1 Neogobius melanostomus | reverse complement strand
AGTAAACCTTTTGAGCAATTAAACTCACAGACATCGCGTGTTTTCACGTAAATGCAGCGAACGTAAATAAGCTCCAAAACGTGTGCTGTAGGCAGTTGCACCCGAAAATGTGGAATTTCTCTGTAAATATGTCACCAAATTAACACGAAAACAAAAGCGTTGTGTGTCTCATTGCAAAAATAAATAGAAAAATAATATTCAGTCCCGTTTCCAGGCGGGCTAATTTTTTTTTTTATTCTCCTTTAGATTCTTAGGGGCTCCGTGAGCTTTGTATATTTTGGGGTCGATGATGTAAATATAGTAAATTTTCCTACTTATAAAAACTGAACGTTTAACTTTATTTTTCGGGCTTGAGAGATTGAAAGGAATACACGCGCTAGCAATGGAAATGAACGGCCTCAAATATTATCGTGGTCGGAGCCGGAGCAACTACTGCTGCGACCAAGACGAGCTGACCGTCTACAGGAATAAGGTAGGGGATGGTTTGATGGAAACGTTGTGGCAGAGCGAGAGACGTTTGGGTTTGGTGCATCTGGGTTGCAAATTACATTCCACTTCATTTCACTGATAGTTGAAGGACTCTCATGACTCTGTGATGATCGGTACCTGGGTTCCTGTCGGCTCCTGCTCTGGGGGGGCTTCAGATGGACGCACGTCCACTGGGAAACCACCGGGGGCGCTGGCGCAGAAGGACAGAGATCAGGAACAGGCTAAACAGAGAATTTGTCGAGGGCCAACCAAAGGGCGTAGTTTGGTTTCATTTGGTGGGACACTCCAGAGAAAAGCTTTTTGTTGAAATTAATACGTTAATAATGCTAACCAGCCGGCCATTTCTTAGAATTACTTTAATATATAGGGAGAACGGTATGTTTGTGACACTTTTTGCTTCCGGACCTCTAATCACTGAAATCTTTGAGCTAGAGTTCTCAAACTTTTTAGACAAAGTCCCCACATTTGTTAACGTACAAATGGCACCCAATTCAAAACCTCTGCAAGAAAATCACAGATCGTGAGTTGATGTTCAAATACATGGTGGTCCTTGTTACAAACCTACCCCACTACCGAGGTAGGTTGGAACACATTGCTGGGGGTAAGGTGTAACAGTTAGACAATAAGAAATAAAACACGTCATGTAATAAGTTCAAATAGAGCTGGTATTGTAAATAATAAGAACAATGCTCTCTCTCTCTCTACCCTGTCATGAGTCAAGTCATAATACAGTCTGCTGTGAGTCAAAATTCAGCCAACACTTCCTCTGCTTCCTCAAAGGAAACTCTGTTGATGCTTCAGGTGACCTGACACTGGTGATCACGACCCTGTCTCTCAGCTTCTGCCAGTGTTTTACGTATCTTGCTCCAGTGTTAATTGCAGATCACATGTGCCTTTGTAACTTTGATCTGACCTGCCTTCTTTCGACCACCATCAGAGCTTTTTTTTAAAACATTATTCTGGCACGAAATCTGTCAGTCTTTTCTTTTCCATGTTAGGCATTCTGTAAAAGTTATTAAAATCAAGTAGTGTTATTTAACTGTATTATAGGGGATGATTTGTTACAACCATCCCTACCCCTGTCAGCCATTGTTTAGCTCTATTCAGCATAATGGTTTGAATAGCAGGGAATGTGCATCACATTTTGCCTGAGAAACTACAATTAAATCTTAATGTAAGTATATGGTTTTATGTGCCAATAGTATAAGCACTAAACAAATATGTCTGGTAAAAAAAAAAATGGTCTTACCTCAAAATCAATTGTTCTCTATAGATCCACTTATGAACCTGTTTACAACTTTGACAATCACATGTGGGATCAGGAGGAAAGTGGGTAACACTGCTGATATGATCATGTGACTCCTATCTTTACCCCTGAATGTGGAAATGTGTGTTATAACGTCTCCCCATGTTTGTAACACACTATATTGTCCTATATATGTCTCCCCTACATATATTTGTTGATACGTGAGTCTTTGGCCCTCCCCTCACTGTCTGCCGCTACAGTCTATGGAAGGAACACCCGCTCTTCCTCTCCTGTACTTCTCAATAACTAAGTAATAGAAAGAGACTTTAGAACTATTTTCTGATCATTTTTGAGTAAAACCTTTTGGATCAAATTAAACTACAGACATCGCGTGTTTTCACGTAAATGCGGCGAACGTAAATTAAGCTCCATAAACGTGCTGTAGGGAAGTTGCAACCCGAAAAATGTGAATTTCTCTGTAAATATTTGCACCAATTAACACGAAAGAAAAGCCGTTGTTTTCTTGTCATGCAAAAATAAATAAAAATAATAATTCAGTCCTCCAGCGGGCTAATTTTTCTTTTTAATTCTCCCTTTAGGGATTTTTAGGCTCCGTAGGTTTGTATTATTTTGGGGGTCTGAGTAAATATGTAAATTTTCCTACTTATAAACTGAACTAAACTTATTTTCGGGCTTGGAGAGATTTGAAGGAGATACACGGCTAGAATGAATGAACGGCCTCAAATATTTAGTCGTCGTCGGAAGCCGTGAGCAACTATGCTGCGACAAGACGACTGGGACCTTACTCAGGAATAAGGTAGCGGATGGGTTTAGTAGAGTTCGTGGGCAGAGCGAGGAAGTTTGGTTTGGTGCATCCCGCCGTTGTCAGTTAAAGTGGACAGTCTGGAAGGTCTGAATGTATTGCAAATTTTATAAAAAGTGCAAAATCAACCACCTGCTCTTGTGTTTTTATGTAAAAGTAATTTTCAACTCTGTCTCTGCTCACTTTGCAAATTTACTCACTTTCATTCCACTGATAGTTGAAGACTCTCATGACTCTGTTGATGGAACGGTACTGGGCGTTCCTGTCGCTCCTGCTCGGGGGGCTTCAGATGGCGCACTGTCACTGGGGAAACCACCGGGGGGGGCTGCAGCAGAAGGACAGAGATCAGAACAGCCTCAAACAGAGAATTGTGCGAGGGGCCCAACAAGGGCGTAGGTTTGGTTTCAATGTTTGGTGGGGACACTCGGAGAAAAAGCCTTTTTGTTGAAATAAATACGTTAATTAATGCTAACAAGCCTGCCAAATTTCTTAGATTGACTTTAAGTATATAGGGTGAAACGGGTATGTTTGTGCACTTTTTGCTTCCGACCTGTAACTCACTGAATCTTGGCTAGAGTTCTACAACTTTTATTACAAGGTCCCACATTTGTTTAACTACAAATTTGGCACCATTCAAACCTCTGCAAGAATATCACAGACCTCGTTGAGTTGATGTCAATACATGGGTGTCCTTTGTTACAACCTACCCCACTTACCGAGGTAGGTTGTAACACAATGACGGCGGTAGTTGTAAACAGTTTAGACAAAAGAAATAAAAAACACGTCATGTAATAGCTTCAAATAGAGCTGTATTTCAAAAAATAAAAGAACAATTGTCTCTCTCTCTCTCTAACCATGTCATGGAGCCAGTCCATAATAACAGGTCTGCTGTTCTGAGTCAAACACTCAGCCAACACTTCTCCTAGCTCCTCATAGGAACTCTGTTGATGTTCAGTGTGACCTACCACTGATGATCACTGGACCCTGGTCTCTCAGCGTTCCTGCAGTGTTTTACAGTATCTGCTCAGTGTAAATGGCAGATTCAATGTGCCTTTGCAACTAGATCTGACCTTGCCCTTCTTTCTGACCTCATCAGAGGCTTTTTTTTTAAACATTAATCTGGCACATCGGTCAGTCTTTCTTGTTCCATGTTAGGCATTCTGTAAAAGTATTAAAAAGTCAAGTAAGTGTTATTAAATTATATTAGGGGATATTGTGTTACAACTAGGGCTGCAACTATCCATTATTTTTAGTAATCGATAATCTATCGATTATTTACATCGATTAAATCGATTAATCTGATAAGTATTTTATTTATATTTGGAAAAACTAAATTCATGACCGTTATAGAGCAGATTATAAAAGGAGAAAAACAAGTTTTAAACAAAGGATTTTTCTGCTAGAAATTAAACATCATTTATTCTTCATTTCTTATCAGTTGTCCCAACAGCGAAGCAACATTTGACTCTCATGAAGAGACACCTGTCCTTATATCCATGATGAGGAGAGAGAGCAGCTTTCATAGAGTCTTTTATTATCAGTATTTACTCTTATTCAAGTGAAGTAGTCCTGACAATGGAGGAACATAATCTTGAAACTGTTCTGCTGAAGCTCAGCGTGATTCATTTTTCCGGATCTCAACCAGAGGTGTTTCTAAAAGTGGAAACATTTTAATTATTTTTGTCTCAGTTAGTATTTCTATTTAACAGGGATAATGTGTCAATTTGATGGTTCATAATGTATTTGTTGTGAGCATGAAAGAGGGATATGAGAAACTTTTAAAGTTACAGGTCTGTGAGTTGACTGTTGGAGTTATTTGCTTTGAATAGTGTGACCCTCAAATTAGTTTTAAACAGAGACCAGTGGGACAATTTGGCCAGAACTTGAAGTACAGAGGAATTAGTTTTGTTTTTTTTATAGATCAGGCATTTCATCCCACTAAGAATGACACAACCTTTTCACTATTACACTATATAACCATGGGCTTAGCAACAGTCCACAATATATTATAAAGCAGCTAGACGTTAAAAGTAGGCTTCAATGAAAAGTGGCACATCGTGGACAAAGACGCGATACAAATTTCCATCAGTGGACCTATCCCAAACATCGACGAGATAAACAAATTCTCCCGGCTGTTTCAGTTGAATACATTGGCTGTCAAAAAGTTGTGAGTCAAGAGACTGTATTTCATTAGAGAACTTTAATCTTTTCTGGAAACGCGACGATTTGTTAAAGAAATGGAACCACATTTGAAGCAGAGGTGGAGTGAGACGACTGACGGAAAATCTCCTCCATGCTCTGCAAAATCAGTGGAGGCCGAAGGCAAACAGAGAGACAGAGATGGGCATGAGAAGCAGCTCCTGGCTCACCAGCAAAGTTTCGCCTGCATCCCCAATAAAAAGATTCTGTCGCAAGCTGCATCATCTGCACCTACAGTAATGGACTCAGCACACAGGTTAAGATCCAGCCACCAGTTAAGGAATCAGCCTGCACGGAAAACATCTCAACCAATAGCAGCGCGCCACCTGCGATCTGCAATCTCGAGTAAAAGCTCAGCTTCAGCACCACTGCATCTATAGTAAATGATTTCGCCGAAGGAGCACTTTCATCAACTCTCCATCAAGGCTTGAGCCCCGCCGATGGTACATCTCCCACCCTCCAGAGATTTTTCTGAATCATTGCCCTCACCAAAGTCCACCTATGGGATTTCCAGCCCATTTTGAAGCCTTGATAAAACAAGGGAATTCAAATGACTCCCGCACTCCAGTCATGTCAAGACCAAGGCTTCTCCCGAAGAAGTATCATGCCCTCCCCCACCTGTTAATTTCTAGCAAGCTTCCACTGCTGCTGTCTTAGGACATTAAGGGCCTCTGCGTTCGCTACCATGCATAGCAACTCAAAACCAAACCAGAGGTCATGAGAGAGTGTGTTCTTCTGAAACAATTAGTACAGTCAAAACATAGATTAGATAGACGAGGGACAGTTCAGACCGGTCCAATCAAAGAACTTCTAATCCATTATCCCTTGCAAAAGAGTGTTCCATCCACTCAAACACAGATAAATCTTAAAAACATGCTGTACTCATGCAGATCGTTAAAAAACAAAGTCTTTTTTAATTAAATAGTTTTATTTCTTTCTTATAATCTAGATTTTATGTTTTTAATGAAACATGGCTTGACAAAAACACTGCGTAACCATTTGAATGAGTGTAGTCCATCAAATTTCAATTTTGTGTATGAAACACGCCAAAATCAGAGGGGGGGGGTCGTGCACCTGTCTGTTTGCACATTATTCAGGCGGACAATTATAGTCCATCCACAATTGTCATTTGGGGTTTTTTGTATCTTTGAGTATTGTGTCTCTTTCAAAAATGGAGATAAAACAATCTTCCATTCTTTAATGACTATTACAACACCACGCAATTGTTGTTATCGAAGAACTTCACTGAATACTTCATTTATATGCACTGATTTTGATTGTTTAGTCATTTCAGTGATTTTAATGTGCATGTGGATGTGGACCAATGACAAAGCATGCAAAAGAACTTAAATGCTGTTCTTGATGTTTTGTTTAACTCAGCAACATAGATGTGAGAGGGCAACTCCACAAGCAAAGGTCACACTCTAGATTAGTTATTACAAAAGGTGTTAATATATCAAATGGTGAATGTTGTTGATGCTGCTTTATTGATCATTTTGTGTTCTTTTTTATGACTTCTGTCTACACCAAAAACCAGTGGTTGGGCCTGGGAGTTATTCAAAGACGACACATAAATGATACAAGGACACGTTTTGGAATGATCAGATTTGAAAATCTCCGATGTTCAAATCGTTTGATCTGTTGGACTATTATACATCAAGCGTCTTTAAATGTTTTGATACTATTGCTCCCTGTAAGGTAAAATGAGTTAACAATAGACAAAAAGCACCTTGGAGATGAAGATTCGTCAGGGCACAAGGAAAAGGGAGTGCCGAAAAGCCGAAAGGAATGGCGCAAGTCAAAGCTCCAGGTTTTCATTTTGAATATATACGAAAAGAAGTGCTTTAGTGAGTTTCAACAGATTTTCGTGGAGAAAGGGAGAACTACTTCTCTAAAATCATCGCAAACTGCAAAAACAATCCTCAGTGTCTGTTTTCCACAGTAAACAGATTAATAACCCTCAGTTCACTGCCCTTAGAACTAATCTCTACATCTAGCTGCAATGAGGTTTGCAATATTTTTTTATGACAAGTCCAAGGCATTAAAATAATAATTTCCACCAACACAAATAGCACCCCTGCCACCAGTAGACACCTGAGCTGACAATTCACTCCTTTATGGACAAAACATCGAAGAGGTCATCTCCGGTCTGAGTTCATGTACATGCTGTCCTTGATGAATTTACCACTAGATTTCTGACAAGTCTGTGCTACCAGTTGTTACCACAATACTTGTTCAGTTTGTTAACATCTCATTGAGGACTAGGACATTTCCAAGCTGAAACCGCTGTGTTCATTAGCCCTCTTCTAAAGAGAGCAGCCTGATTCCAAGGTACTGAACAACTACCGGCCCATTTGATCAAACCTAACCGTTTTTAGAAAAGTCCTTAGAAAAGAGAATATATCAACAGCTCACTTACTTTCTCCTATCTAACCAATGTGTTTGATTACTTTCCAGTCAGATTTAGCCCCACCACAGCACTGAGACCAGCCTCTGATCAAGGTGACAAATGATATCCGTAATGAACACCCAATGCAGGTAAGGTCTCAGTTTTAGTTCTGCTGGACCTGAGCGCTGCCTTTGACACAGTGGACCACGGGATCTTACTTCACAGGTTAGAAAACTGGGTGGGAATCTCTGGTACTGCTCTAAACTGGTTCAAGTCCTATCTCGAGGATAGGACGTACTTGTCGAAATTGGCAACTGTGTCTCAGACAAAATTTCCATGACCTGTGGAGTCCCCCAGGGGTCAATCTTGGGACCCCTCTTATTCAACCTGTACATGCTTCCATTGGGTCAGCTAATAACAGCAACAATGTGTCGTACCACAACTACGCAGATGACACTCAGATCTATGTGTCACTGACGGCAGGTGAACATGGGCCTGTAGATACTCTCTGTCACTGCATCGAACAGATCAGTTTGTGGATGCAAAACAACTTTCTCCAACTAAACTCAGACAAAACTGAGATCATTGTCTTTGGCCACAGACACAAAGACAAGTGTTATCAGTCACCTTGAGTCTCTCGCTCTAAACCAAAAAACAGGTTAGAAATCTAGGAGTAATCATGGACTCAGACTGAACTTAAACAGCCACATAAGCAATAACGTCATCAGCTTTTTACCATCTGAAGAACATTGCTAAGATCAGAGGAATAGTGTCAAAACCAGACTTAGAGAGACTCATCCATGCATTTGTCTCAGCAGGTTAGACTACTGTAACGGCTGCTCACTGGCCTTTCTAAACCAGCTGTTAGAGCTGCAGAACATCCAGAACGCTGCTGCTCCAGTCTGACAAGAACCAGGAAATACGACCACATTAGTCCAGTGCTCCGGTCTCTGCACTGGCTTCCTGTCACTCAGAGAATAGAATTTAAAACAGCTCTGCTTGTGTACAAGTCTTTTCATGGTTTAGCACCAAAGTCCATCTCTGACATGTTAGAGCCGTATGAACCATCTCGGGCCTGAGAACTTCAGGGAGGGGTCTCCTGGTGGTTCCCAGAGTCAATAATAAACATGGTGAGGCTGCGTTTCAGTTTCATGTAGCTAAATCTGGAACAGTCTTCATGAGGATGTGAGACAGGCCTCAACTCTGACAATGTTCAAATCCAGGCTGAAAACAGCTCTTTTTACCCGTGCATATGAAAACTGAAAGTATTTTACCTGCACTCTTGGCCTTTTACTGTCATTGATTAACTTTATGTTGATGTTTTATTGATTGATTTGATCTGTTTTCTTGTAATTTCTCTTTCTGCAACTGTGAAGCACTTTGAATTGCCTTGTGTATGAATTGTGCTCTACAAATAAACTTGCCTTGCCTTAAGCACCAGGAGAGACAGAGAACGACATGGCTCTGCAGTACAACCAAAGAGGTGGTCACTATATTTAAATCTGTGGATTTATTTATCTAATTTAAATCGTAAATGCAACGTAAAGATATTTAGCGCAAAAAACTTTGCAGCAAGGGAGAAGTAGACAGAGTAGGATGTTAAAGTCTGCGTTTGGTGAGGATGGAAAGGAGATATGTTCGTCATCATACCTTACCTTATGTACACTTTAAACAGTGGATGAATGTGTAGGTCGCCCGTCCTGATGGTAAATCAGCATTGATGCAGCGGTTAGCATTGTTGTGGCGTGATAGCGGGAGAGCCGTGTCCTTTCGCCTCGTTAGCCTCCGTCCTATCTTCACCTCTCGTTGCTGAGTTTCTTCTTGTTGAGCCGTGTTTTGATGATTATGACGGCCCTGGTTCCCGCTCTGCTACTGGTTCTACCCGGCTACGAGTATTAGCACAGCTAGCTCCGCTCTGTTGTTTACTACCACTAGACTGAGCTGAGCTGTGCTCCTCAGAAGCGGTCGTACGGAAACAAGCGCCGCTTAAAGTTCCGGGCGCGTAAGCGGCCCTGTTTCACACGGTTTTAATGAGATATATTAATTAACGAATTATCGAGCGGGAAAATAAATTCGAAGCATTTTACTAATCGAGTTAATCGATTAATCGTTGCAGCCCTAGTTACAACCATCCCTACCCCTGTCAGCCATTGTTTAGCTCTATCAGCATAATGGTTTGAAATTAGCAGGGGAAATGTGCATCACATTGTGCCTGAGAAACTACAATTTAATCTAATGTAAGTCATATGGTTTTATGTGCAATAGTATAAGCACTAAACAAAATATAGTCTTGGTAAAAAAATATATATTTTCTTACCTCAAAATCAATTGTTTCTCTATAGACCTTTAATTGTGTGTAAACCTTCCGGGCTTAGCTGGAGGCGGGAAGCTCGATTCCTATCTATTTCCATTGTAGCTGTTGTCATAGTAACGATAAACAAATGTCTAACTGTTTTGGAAATATCAGATAAACCTTATTTTATCGTCTCAAATGTCATTCCTCTTGTTCTGGTACCTTAAGCCACAACAGGACCACATTTTTCAGTTGTAGTTTTACACTTAAAATCGCTAGTTTAGTTTAATCTTATTTCTCTTGATCACTTCTCCCTCCAGCTGATGTCACTGATGATGTCAGCAGTTAAAGGGTCTATAGAATCCACGTGAACCTGTTTACAACCTTGACAGTCACATGTGGGATCAGGGAGGAAGTGGGTAAACACTGATATGATCATGTGACTCCTATCTTACCCTGATAACCACCCTGGTCGTTATAACTCTCCCCATGTTGTAACACCACATATATGTCTATATATGTCTCCCCTACATATATTTGTTGATACGTGAGTCTTTGGCCCCTCCCTCACTGCTGCGCTTACAGTTTATGGAAGGAACACCCCGCTCTCCTCTCCTTGACTTCTCAATAAAACTAAGTAATAGAAAGAGCTTTAGAACTATTTTCTGATCATTTTTGAGTAAACCTTTTGATCAAATTAAACTACAGACATCGCGTGTTTTCACGTAAATGCAGCGAACGTAAATAAGCTCCATAAACGTGCTGTAGGGCAGTTGCAACCCGAAAATGTGAATTTCTCTGTAAATATTTCACCAATTAACACGAAACAAAAAGCGTTGTGTGTCATGCAAAAATAAATAAATAAATAATAATTCAGTCCCGTCCAGCGGGCTAATTTTTTCTTTTTAATTCTCCCTTTAGGGATTTTTAGGGGCTCCGTAGCTTTGTATATTTTGGGGTCTGATGTAAATATGTAAATTTTCCTACTTATAAACTGAACTAAACTTTATTTTCGGGCTTGGAGAGATTGAAGGAGATACACGGCTAGCAATGGAATGAACGGCCTCAAATATTAGTCGTGTCGGAGCCGTGAGCAACTACTGCTGCGACAAGACGACTGACCTCTACAGGAATAAGGTAGGGGATGGTTTGAGTGGACGTGTGGGCAGAGCGAGGAGAGGTTGGGTTTGGTGCATCCTCGGGTTGTCAGTTAAAGTGACAGTCTGGAAGTCTGAATGTATTGAACATTTTATAAAAAGTGCAAATGGACCACCTGCTCTTGTGTTTTTATGTAAAGTAAATTTCACTCTGTCTCTGCTCACTTTGCAAATTTACATCACTTTCATTTCCACTGATAGTTGAAGGACTCTCATGACTCTGTGATGGAACGGTACCTGGGCGTCCTGTCGGCTCCTGCTCTGGGGGGGCTTCAGATGGACGCACTGTCACTGGGAACCACCGGGGGGCGCTGCAGCAGAAGGACAGAGATCAGAAACAGCTTAAACAGAGAATTTGTGCGAGGGCCAACCAAGGGCGTAGGTTTGGTTTCAATGTTGGTGGGGACACTCCGGAGAAAAAGCTTTTTGTTGAAATAAATACGTTAATAATGCTAACAAGCCTGCCAATTTAGAATTTACTTTAATATATAGGGGAGAACGGGTATGTTTGTGACACTTTTTGTTTCCGCACCTGTAACTCACTGAATCTTTGGGCTAGAGTTCTCAAACTTTTATACAAAGTCCCCACATTTGTTAACTACAAATGGCACCAATTCAAACCTCTGCAAGAATATCACAGACCTCGTGAGTTGATGTCAAATACATGGTGGTCCTTTGTTACAACCTACCCACTACCGAGGTAGGTTGTAACACATGCTGGGGTAAGTTGTAACAGTTAGACAAAAGAAATAAAAACACGTCATGTAATAAGCTTCAAATAGAGCTGTATTTAAATAAAAGAACAATGTCTCTCTCTCTCTCTAACCTGTCATGGAGTCAGTCCATAATACAGGTCTGCTGTCTGAATCAAACACTCAGCCAACACTTCCTCCTGCTCCTCAGAGGAAACTCTGTTGATGCTTCAGTGTGACCTACACTGGGATGATCACTGGACCCTGGTCTCTCAGCTTCTGCAGTGTTTTACAGTATCTGCTCAGTGTTAATGGCAGATCACATGTGCCTTTGTAACTGATCTGACCTGCCCTTCTTTCTGACCACATCAGAGGCTTTTTTTATAAACATTATCTGGCACAAATCTGTCAGTCTTTCTTTTCCACTGTTTAGGCATTCTGTAAAAGTATTAAAATCAGTAAGTGTTATAACTGTATATAGGGGATGATTGTGTTACAACCATCCCTACCCTGTCAGCCATTGTTTAGCTCTATCAGCATAATGGTTTGAAATTAGCAGGGGAAATGTGCATCACATTGTGCCTGAGAAACTACAATTTAATCTAATGTAAGTCATATGGTTTTATGTGCAATAGTATAAGCACTAAACAAAATATAGTCTTGGTAAAAAAAAATATTTTCTTACCTCAAAATCAATTGTTTCTCTATAGAATCCACATGAACCTGTTTACAACCTTGACAATCACCATGTGGGATCAGGGAGTAAGTGGGTAAACACTGATATGATCATGTGACTCCTATCTTACCCTGAATGGTGGAATTAGTGGTGTTATAACTCTCCCCATGTTGTAACACCACATATATGTCTATATATGTCTCCCCTACATATATTTGTTGATACTGTACGTGAGTCTTTGGCCCCTCCCCTCACTGCTGCGCTTACAGTCTATGGAAGGAACACCCCGCTCTCCTCTCCTTGACTTCTCAATAAAACTAAGTAATAGAAAGAGCTTTAGAACTATTTTCTGATCATTTTTGAGTAAAACCTTTTGATCAAATTAAACTACAGACATCGGTGTTTTCACGTAAATGCAGCGAACGTAAATAAGCTCCATAAACGTGCTGTAGGGCAGTTGCAACCGAAAATGTGAATTTCTCTGTAAATATTTCACCAATTAACACGAAACAAAAAGCGTTGTGTGTCATGCAAAAAAAATTAAAAATAATAATTCAGTCCCGTCCAGCGGGCTAATTTTTTTTTTTAATTCTCCCTTTAGGGATTTTTAGGGGCTCCGTAGCTTTGTATATTTTGGGATTTGATGTAAATATGTAAATTTTCCTACTTATAAACTGAACTAAACTTTATTTTCGGGCTTGGAGAGATTGAAGGAGATACACGGCTAGCAATGGAATGAACGGCCTCAAATATTAGTCGTGTCGGAGCCGTGAGCAACTACTGCTGCGACAAGACGACTGACCTCTACAGGAATAAGGTAGGGGATGGTTTGAGTGGACGTGTGGGCAGAGCGAGGAGAGGTTTGGGTTTGGTGATCCTCGGGTTGTCAGTTAAAGTGACAGTCTGGAAGTCTGAATGTATTGAACATTTTATAAAAAGTGCAAAATCGACCACCTGCTCTTGTGTTTTTATGTAAAGTACACTGTAAAAAGAATTTAGTTGAACCAACTTAAAAAAAAAAGTGTTTCAATTGGTAACAATAAATTAAGTATTTTCAACTTTTAAATTTTATATTGAACCTAACTTAAATTTTTAGTCAGATTAAACTAAAATATTCATTAAAATATTTTCTAAAATATTACTTAAAAAGATGTATAAAATTGAATTACTATTTTCAGAAAATTATACTTAAACTCAGCTTTACTCTAAAGTTAAATTTTACACATAAACATCTCATATATTTTGTATTTTGACCTTTTTCTTACAAAAACATTGTACATTCTAATCCACATCTATACTTTAGTTCAACTTAAAATTTTGCAACTCACCCACTCTAAACATTCTCACAATCCTATTCAAACTTTTACGTTGGATGTTTTTCAACATTCATCTGCCAAAAATACAATATACAAGTTTGTATGCCATTTGCTACTAAATAACGGTAGTTAACTGAAATATACATGAACAGTGTTTCTCAAACTGTTGTACATGTGCCACTGGTGGTAGTCTTGCTTCTTCAGGTGGTAGATCATTTCCATTTTTGACCTTTATTTTGAAATTTTCGGGCATTCTGATTCATTTTTGACCTAGCACCTAAAAAAAATATTGTACTTTGTGTGGAGTTTGAGAACCACTGCTTCAAACAGTATAAACGTGTTTGTAAGTTTACTAATGATGTGAAGATGTAAAATAAAGGTCGTAGCTGCATATTTATTGTAACAGTAATATCACATGGTCAGAACATTTCAACTGATATTGTACAGCCTCCATGACTATAGTCACACGCCAGAGTAGCAGTTTAGTTCAGATTGTCCTGTGCCAGCAATAAACAATCTTGTCTAAACAGGAGGATTACAAAGTGCTTCTTTTTCAAATTTCTTAAACACTCAGTTTTATAAAACTTTTAAACTTTTAAAACACTGAATGCACCAAGATGTAGACAAGCTTAAGATGATCATTAATATGCATTTAGCAATTTCTACAGGGCATATGCAGAGTTCCAGCAGAAAACAAAAAGATAACCAGTCTTTTACTCCTTTGGTTCAGATTGTACTGCAGCAGAAATAAAATTGCCATAAAAAAAACAAAAAAACAAACAGACTTCTATTCTGTTATGTTCTGGAAGATTAATAAAGTGCTTATTTTTTCAAACTTCTTATAACACTGTCAACATTATAACACGTTTATCACACTGAATGCAAAATATGTTCATAGGTTTAGGATGACCATTAATGTGCACTTAGTTTTCCTAAGAGCGTGTGAACTTTTGGAGACATTTTCTGAGAATCTAGCTCCTTAAAACTTTCTGGAAACCTCGAAAGTGTAACGGAGGCTTTTAGGGTAAGCAAGATTGAGAATGTAGATCAAACCGAGCAGTAGGGCACAAGCAGATGCGACAGAGCTGAGTCAATTTAAGACTGTCACGCCTTCGATAACGATACCAATGTCCTCCGGAGGAAGTTCGACACATCCTTCTGGTCGAATGGAAAACACCGCCATGGTCACCTGCTCCAAATCGACCTGAAGGTCATCTTGCTGAATGTCCTATAAGGAGCAAAAACAAAATAGTGTTAGTTTTACGACATGCATTGGTATCCAACCAATTGGAATTTAAAATTAACTGCTGGGTTTACAATAGGTACTGTAGATAGTTTTGAAAAAATAAAAAACACTTTGAAGACAAGAAAAAGTTACAAGTTGTCATTGCTCTCAATTTCTCGTAATTTAAATGGGATAAAAGCAGAAGTGGGTACATTTACGCTTTTTCAAACTATGCATTCATTCATTTATTTTAAGAAACAGTTCCACAGCCCTGAGTCACTGCACTTTTTAGTCTCAATACTTCAATAAATGTCAAATGGCATTTGGTTTATGAATTTCAGACACAACAATTTGCTTTAAACACATTTTTAAAGTACTGTTGGATAAATGTTGCTATTCTCTATATTTTGCTTATCTTACACGTCATAATCTGCTGACTGGAAAGATTTACTAATGCTTCTGCTTTGAGTTACAGTTATTCGTCTATAAACAGAGGTATTATGCAACTTGGGAGTAGCCGAAACAGCTAAGAGGAAGCTAATGTAATCAAGACCAAGATATGGATGGAAAAAGGGAAATATGTTATAGATGTACTGTATTTGCAAATATTGTATACTGCTCTGCCGTGAAACCCCCTCCCCTTAGGGCAGAGAAGTACATTGTAACTTAGGGGCGTGAAAACTGAATAAAATGCAAGGTGGGACACCAGGGAGCTCAGAGCGGGCACAGGAGCCATTGGCTCCAGCTTCGTTTGTAACTGAGTCTTTATCTCTGTCTGTCTCTCCTTGCAAGTAAAAAGGTAATCTGTCTTGTCTTGCTTTCCTCGATTAATTATTGTTGTTTGTTGGTTCACCAGCCCCAACAATACATATACAATACAGGTCAGATTGTGATAAAACTGTATTGTCCCAGCCCTATAGGTGGCGTTCACGTGACATCACAACATTCTAAAGAGCCTATAGTTTAAAATTGAGGCGGAGCAACTGAAAATTCAATGGCCGTAACCATAGTAACGCTCAAAATGCAGATTTCTAGTCTTAAATCATTGCTAACATCTCTGTAATTACTGGGCCAATTCACATGAAACAAAAACTGTCACAAAGTTCAAAGTCATATCTTGCAGCACATATGAACATATGTCTAATTATTTCCTCACAAAGGCGTCCAAAGTGGAGACAATATTCAAAAACATGTGCTTGATGTTGGCCAATAGAACTTTCAGCCATAAAATTCACATGTCAGGTTTGTGAATCCAATCACCGTCACATGATGATCAGAGAAAACATTTGGACATTTATTTTTTTATTTTGTTATTGGAATAACATTTGTTTTGTCCTAAAAAAAATGTCCAAATGTTTCCCCTGATCATCACTTAATAGTGATTTGATTCACAAACCTGCCATATATTTTTTTATGGCTGAAAGTCCTTTCTACCAGCCAAAATCATATGTTTTTGAATAATGTCTCCACTTTTGGACGCCTTTATGAGGAAATAATTAGACCATAGTTCATATGAGCTGAAAGAGAGGACTTCGAACTTTGTGACAGTTTTTCTTTCATGTGATTTGGCTCAGAATTACAGAGAAATTAGCAATTAAATAAGATCTGCATTTTGAGCGTTACCATGGTTACCACAATGGAATTTTCAGTTGACCTAGACATTTAGAATTTTGTGATGTCACATGAATGCAACCTATAGCTAGTGCAGGTAGGGGGGCGAAAATCTGTATTTGTAACATTTAAATTTACAAAGTGACGCTTTAAGATCAATCAATGCACAACTTTTTCCGTCTTTCCACTAGTCTTAATTGTTTGATTGGAACTGTAGGTTCGAAGCACATTTTCCTCTGTTAAAGGTATAATTGACCCTTTTTCCCCCAAAAAAAATCCAATTTTTTTGAAAAAAACAAACAAACAAAAAGTCAATTGTAGCCAATTCTGTGGTAAAGGCAAGGCGAATTAATTTATAGAGCACAATTCATACACAAGGCAATTCAAAGTACTTTCCAGTTACATAAAATCACAAGAAGCAGGCTTCAGAAAAAGTATGTTACCTACCACAAACTCCTTGACAAGATCACCAGTATCCTCCCCAAGAGCAATGACAAGGGCCTTCAGGAGACATTCTCTCTTCAGATTGATGTCTTCGGCCTGAAGTATAAATATAAAAATTAATATCAAGCAGCAATTTCGACAATAAGATGAACCTGGGAGAAGGGTCAATTATGATTAGAGGAACTCTTTATCACATTATGCAATTGTGTAAAAATAAAAAAATTGGATGGTATTGTGTTGAAGACTCTTGGGTCTGTGATATCTATCCTAGACTCCTGTGGGGATTAGTTTACCAGGTAAGTCCAATTAAAAGGAAAAACTGCTGTTCCACATAATTGTGTGCACTATTTTCAAGCAATAAAGGAAAAGCATGAAATAGTTAGAAAATTGCACGTTTATGCCACTCTAATGCCAAAATTCTATATTTTAAATGCCAATTTAAACTTTTGTAACCAATTAGCATGCATATCAAATTTTGACTATGGATAATGAAAAGTAAAATTGTTTTAAGTTTTTAGTTTTAAGTTTTATTTGCAGTTTGGCAATGTCATGTTGGGATTGTTTGGTGGTTTAGCTAAGGCTAAGCTACATTCGTCTTGTGGGCTCATATTTGGGTGAGAAAGACGCCCAAATACCGACTCAGAGCAGCAAAAAAATCTGACCAAAATTGGACAAAAAAAAAAGTCACTTAGTCTGCGCTCAGCTTAAAGCAGGACGGAATCAGGACTAAGCAGCGAATTACCTGGTCAAACGTGTGCAGGATAGGAGCGATTTTGTCCCCTGCAGTTCCTTTCTTGGATCTTGCCAATGCCAACAGTCCACTGGAGTAGAGGTCAAGTTGTTCAAAAAACTTAGACTCAAGAGGGAGGGCCACAAGCCTGTGGAACTCTTCATTCACCTGAAGCAAAAGGAGTGTTAACGTACAAACTTGCCAAACTAGGCGGTTATAAAGGACATTACCTCTCGCTGACTGAAACGGGCGGGCCATCTGTCCTTGAAGTCCCCAATCCTAGGCTGCGCTGGTCAACCACTTCTTGTCGTCTATAGGCAAAAGTTCGGGCCATTTTGTCACAGACAACTTGATCATTGTTTCGTTTCTGCATTTCCATCAATATATCAAGTCTTTCTCTTTCAAGAGTAGCACTTGTCTCTCCTACAGGTAATGTTGGGTAAAAGTTGGCCTCTGCTCGTTTCATCTTCCTGGTAGCAGATTTGTTATCTTTGGATGTGGCATTAATGGACAACTCGGAGCATCCAAGAACTTTCAGCTGGGTTCTGTAATTCCCCATTGTGTACTTAAGTCTCTGCTTCCATTCATAAGCACCATTAAATGACCCAGGTTCTTTCAAGCAATGATGTTTTTCAATCAGTGCTTTTGCCACTTCACTAAAATGAGCATCTGTCAGGTATGGGGTGTACTTGTAAATGTCCTCAGTGAGAACATTCAAGATGTCAGACTTCGGCTTTGTGCTTAAGGTTAACACTTTGTTATTGGCGTGGTATGCCAAATTTCCTCTTGCCAACTGAACTGTGTCATATGAAAACTGTCTTATGGGAAACTTTCTTGGCCACTGCTCTTTATGGGTCGTATGGGACACGGGAGATGACAAAAGGATCGTGTCATTTGATGCCACAGAGCTAACCTCATCTGATTCGCATGAAGTACCTGGTGTAGCTCCATCGGCGACTGTGATAACAAGTGGCGTTATTTCCAGTTTTATAACCTTGATTGTTCCCATATCCGTCAGGTCATTAGTTGAACTCAGATTGAAAAAATCATTACCGAAGTCTTTGGAAGTCGTTGGCTGCATGGCATAATTGCCTAGGTAGTTTTGTATTGCTGGAATGGCAATGAGGAAAAACAATGCGTTTCTTAAAAAAACAAACAAAAAACAGTTGTCCATGTTGTCCAAAAGCAAGGCAGAGATGAGTTGGGCGGTTGTGCTGTGTGGCCAGCGACATGTTTTGTTTGGTTTCACAATGAGCTCCCACGGTTGGTTTTGTGTGTGTGTGTGTGTGTGTGTGTGTGTGTGTTGTTGTTGTTGTTTTGTTATGTAAACATTTGTAATGAAAATGAAGGAGACCCCAGGTAGAATAGCTCCTGCAATGAGTCAGGAGCTAATGGGGCTCTCAATAAAATGAAAAAAAATGAAATGAAATGAAATCCATGTATTGCAGACGAATGTCAGTCAGTCCAAAGGTGTTCTGAACCACATCAATCAGTTCCTCAACGGACTTGGGAATTCCATTTTGAAGAGTCAATTTCTCAATATTGTTGTCACCAAAGATGACTTTCAGTCGTGCAGGTTTGGAAGTCTCCATCGCCATGGAAATCTGGAAAGAATGAATGCAAAAAGATATTGCAAAAGTACAGTGAACTGACATGACATTTACAGTGAGGAAAATAAGTATTTGAACACCCTGCTATTTTGCAAGTTCTCCCACTTAGAAATCATGGAGGGGTCTGAAATTGTCATCGTACAGTAGGTGCATGTCCACTGTGAGAGACATAATCTAAAAAAAAAAGTCCAGAAATCACAATGTATGATTTTTTAACTATTTATTTGTATGATACAGCTGCAAATAAGTATTTGAACACCTGTCTATCAGCTAGAATTCTGACCCTCAAAGACCTGTTAGTCTGCCTTTAAAATGTCCACCTCCACTCCATTTATTATCCTACATTTAGATGCACCTGTTTGAGGTCGTTAGCTGCATAAAGATACCTGTCCACCCCATACAATCAGTAAGAATCCAACTACTAACATGGCCAAGACCAAAGAGCTGTCCAAAGACACTAGAGACAAAATTGTACACCTCCACAAGGTTGGAAAGGGCTACGGGGAAATTGCCAAGCAGCTTGGTGAAAAAAGGTCCACTGTTGGAGCAATCATTAGAAAATGGAAGAAGCTAAACATGACTGTCAATCTCCCTCGGACTGGGGCTCCATGCAAGATCTCACCTCGTGGGGTCTCAATGATCCTAAGAAAGGTGAGAAATCAGCCCAGAACTACACGGGGGAGCTGGTCAATGACCTGAAAAGAGCTGGGACCACCGTTTCCAAGGTTACTGTTGTTAATACACTAAGACGTCATGGTTTGAAATCATGCATGGCACGGAAGGTTCCCCTGCTTAAACCAGCACATGTCAAGGCCCGTCTTAAGTTTGCCAATGACCATTTGGATGATCCAGAGGAGTCATGGGAGAAAGTCATGTGGTCAGATGAGACCAAAATGGAACGTTTTGGTCATAATTCCACTAAACGTGTTTGGAGGAAGAAGAATGATGAGTACCATCCCAAGAACACCATCCCTACTGTGAAGCATGGGGGTGGTAGCATCATGCTTTGGGGGTGTTTTTCTGCACATGGGACAGGGCGACTGCACTGTATTAAGGAGAGGATGACTGGGGCCATGTATTGCGAGATTTTGGGGAACAACCTCCTTCCCTCAGTTAGAGCATTGAAGATGGGTCGAGGCTGGGTCTTCCAACATGACAATGACCCGAAGTACACAGCCAGGATAACCAAGGAGTGGCTCTGTAAGAAGCATATCAAGGTTCTGGCGTGGCCTAGCCAGTCTCCAGACCTAAACCCAATAGAGAATCTTTGGAGGGAGCTCAAACTCCGTGTTTCTCAACGACAGCCCAGAAACCTGACTGACCTAGAGAAGATCTGTGTGGACGATTGGGCCAAAATCCCTCCTGCAGTGTGTGCAAACCTGGTGAAAAACTACAGGAAACGTTTGACCTCTGTAATTGCAAACAAAGGCTACTGTACCAAATATTAACATTGATTTTCTCAGGTGTTCAAATACTTATTTGCAGCTGTATCATACAAATAAATAGTTAAAAAATCATACATTGTGATTTCTGGATTTTTTTTTTAGATTATGTCTCTCACAGTGGACATGCACCTACGATGACAATTTCAGACCCCTCCATGATTTCTAAGTGGGAGAACTTGCAAAATAGCAGGGTGTTCAAATACTTATTTTCCTTACTGTATAACCAAATAATGTGTAAATATTACACACACGCACATTTTTTAAATATATATATATATAAACGCACAAATACATTTTGTAGTAAAGAGCAAGTTTACAAAATATATTTTTAAATGGCTACTAAATTACTGGTATAGGCTATATGCACAGTTTCCTCACGTGACGTCTTCCTGGACAGTAAGTCAGATGCTGTACTTCCTGTCGCCGATCGTTTACATTCACAACTAGCAGGGTACCACACAAAGAGATAGCTCAGGATTTGGTTAAGGACAACGAGTTACTGATGGACAGTCACAGCAACGTATTACAAAGATCATGTTCGCTGTGAATCCTGCACCCAAAAGAAACGCCAGCGGTCCTAAGGTAGGAGCTTTTATCTTGCGAGCTAAAGGCTAGTGTCAAAGAGTGATAATATAACATGTAAACAAGTAAATATTATTTAAACTACTAACAGGACAATTCTTTTTTGCGCAGGCTCGTTCAAAACTTTGCACTAGTTTTAATTTTAATTTTGTTAGCCGCTGGAGGTTTCCTCCAGTTAAGTCGTTACATCTCACGTAATATATTTTTTAACCTGCTCCAGTCACATCCGAACTTTAACTCACTGCACTTTAACAAATCTTGAGCTTCATTTCTGTGGGACCCTGCTAATTTTTAATGGGAAGAGATAGTGGACAGGAAGGACAGCGTCTGGTTTACTGTCCAGGGGAAATCACGTGGGGTCACTGTGCATATAGCCCATTGTGAACAACACTTTGAGAACTCGTGGGGTATAAATGATGTTATACATGAAATATACATATGCCAGGCAGATTCTATTAAAAATGTTTTAAAAAATGTTACAACCCATTTTGAGTTTCATACCCTTTAAACATGAATGTATTGTTTTAATGAGACAAGCTGCATTCCTCCAACTCTGTAGTCCGCCGGTGGATATGGGTCCAAGAGTTCTTCTAGCTCCAGGAGTTCAAGTTCCTTAAGTGGAGACCTTTTTAGATCAAATGATCGAAAATGTTCAATATACCATCCATCCATCTTTTTGACAATGAAAAATACGGTGTTTTGGAGTATGGCCATCTCAATGATCTCACAGAAATTAGGGAGTCCTCCTATTGCGCCATGGACAAGTAGCATTCCATACTGGTACTTAACACCATTGCAGGTCACAGTTTTTGCAAATGGAACAGTGTCTACATGTATAGATTTTTGTCTGAGACAGAGCAGGATGCTGTTATTCAAAATGTCTGCCCGAACATTGGAAATTTTAGACACAACTATTGAAGGTTTCAAATTCAAACAGGACTGCAAGTTGTGGGCCATGTGAAGCTGATGTTTTCCTGCTAGCGACAGGAGAATGTTCTTGAAACATTTGATGTTTCTTGTTACCCTCTTGAAAAAAATATGTTTTGACTCAAAACGCATTGACCACAAAGCAACTAATGGTCCAAACTGCCGGATCATGTGGGGTAGTGTTCAAGATAATGATGTTTGGGCTTCAGATTATGCTCAGGAAAGACTTCTTTGAATAGCACTCTGTGTTCTGAAATCTTGAATTGTAAATAGGAAATTGATTCCTTGGTTTGATTGATTCAAAATGGATTCCTCTTGGCGCAGATTACCAAGAGTCCAATACAAACCACAGATTTTGTGGGGGGTTTTTCACATCCCAAGGGATTACATATTTCGAAGTCATCAACATATAATATTAATGATATGCTTTCCTCTTTAGACAGAAGCCTATTTTCTTTAAATAAGGCACCATCAAAATATGATTTGTAAATGCCCGCAGTACTGTCTCTATGCAAATTTTCCAAATTGGTAGTTTGATTCAGAATCTCCTGACAGTCTAGGATATGTTGAAGCGTCAGCAAAATTGGTATGTATTGGAAAGATCGTCTCTTGTTTGAATCAAGGCAAAATTCAACAGGTTCAATTACACTAAAGTGTCTTTTGTAATACGTTTTTCACTTCCAAGCAGTAGACAGAGGTCCTTTGGTTGTTATGGCCCTCAGAATAGGATTTTGACAGCAAAAAGCTGTCACTAAAGTTTCTACAAGGGAATAGTCAAACTCACAGTTACATTGTTGTAGTATTTGAACAACAGTATTTCTTGTGATTGGGGGGCTGCTTCCTGCTTATCAAGAGTGCAGACGTATCTCTGCTTGCTGCTGCCGCTTGCCTCTTTATTTGCTTTTTAAATCATTCTATTTTGGGCACATGTCTTGGATATGATTTTATTCTCTTCTTTTAAGTGAACCAAGGCTTTTTACTCATTTTAATGCCATTTTTACAACTCATTTGACGAACCAGCGACGACAATCTTGTCAACATGGCTGAGGGAGGAAGGCAAACATCGCCTTGTGAAAGCTGTCGGATGTATCAACAAGAAATTTTCCTACTACGGGACAAGATTTATGCTCTAGAGACGGAAAGAGGACTTAATGACACGCTCCCTGTGGAACCCGGTAAGAAGACGGAAAAAACTGATACTTGCAACCTGAAGCTAAACGATACCATAACATTTCCGAAACTAAACAGACAACTTGGTGCTAGGCCAAAGCAAAGACAACATGCTCGTAAAAATGCACCTGAAATAAAGTTAACAAACAGATTTTCACCTCTCTCAGAGGATGTGTATAACAAGCAAAAAATGTCAGAGAAAAACAAGGAACACGAAGTCAAAACAAAGATGGAGAGAAATACTGTTCCAAGTGTCAAGGCCAGAGATACCCTGTTGCTTGGTGACGGAGCCATATCTAATATAAACAATGAGATAATGACTACAATCACTTATCCGTCTGCTACAGTTTCTGACATCATAGATGTTCTAAACAAGGAAATTACAAACAACCCTGGAATAAATAAACTTGTTTTACATGTTGGTGCTGTGGACACAAGAAACGGAGAGTCTGAAGTCCTGAAAGAAAAGTTTAATAAACTTTTTGAGAGACTGGATTGCCTGGACAAAGACGCGATACAAATTTTCATCAGTGGACCTATCCCAAACATCGACGGGAGAATAAACAAATTCTCCCGGCTGTTTCAGTTGAATACATGGCTGTCAAAAGTCTGTGAGTCAAGAGGACTGTATTTCATAGAGAACTTTAATCTTTTCTGGAAACGCGACGATCTGTTTAAAGGAAATGGCCCACATTTGAGCAGAGGTGGAGTGAGACGACTGACGGAAAATCTCCTCCACGCTCTGCAGAATCCGTGGAGGCCTGAGCAACAAGAGAGAGCAGAGAGGAGCATGAGAAGAGCTCCTGGCTCACCAGCAAAGGTTTCGCCTGCATCCCCAATAAAAGATTCAGTCGCAGCTGCATCATCTGCACCTACAGTAAAGGACTCAGCCACAGCTAAGGATCCAGCCACAGCAGCACCAGCAGCACCTACAGTAATGGACTCAGCCACAGTTAAGGATCCAGCCACAGTTAAGGAATCAGCTGCGCCGGAAAACATCTCAACCATAGCAGTGGCGCCACCTGCATCTGCATCTCCGGGGAAAAGCTCCGCTTCAGCACCACCTGCATCTATAGTAAATGATTCAGCCGAAGGAGCACTTTCTTCAACTCCACCGCAGGCCTTGAGCCCGACTGGTACATCTACACCCTCCAGAGATTTTTCTGAATCATTCCCATCACCAAAGTCACCTATGGGATTTCCCAGCCATTTTGAAGCCTTGATAAAACAAGGGATTCAAATGACTCCCCGCACTCCAGTCATGTCAAGACCAAGGCTTTCATCCCGAAGAAGTATCATGCCCCTCCCCCACCTCCGATTTCCAGCAGCTTCACTGCTGCTGTCTAGGACATTAAGGGCCTCTGCGTTGCTACCATGCATAGCAAACTCAAAACCAACCAGAGGTCCATAGAGGGAATGTGTTCTTCTGAAACAATTAGTATAGTCAAACAACATAGATTAGATAAGAGGGCAACAGTCAGACCGTCCAATCAAAGAACTCTAATCCATATCCCTTGCAAAAAGATTCCATCCACTCAAACACAGATAAATCTTAAACATGCTGTACTCAATGCCAGATCGTTAAAAAACAAGTCCTTTTAATAAATAGTTTTATTTCTTCTTATAATCTAGATTTTATGTTTTAACTGAACATGGCTTGACAAAAACACTGGTAACGCAGTTTTGATTGAGTGTAGTCCATCAAATTTCAATTTTGTGTCTGAAACACGCCAAAACCAGAGGGCGGGGGTGTCTGTGCAATATACAGGGACAATATAGTCATCCACAAATTGTCATTTGGGGTTTTCTATCATTTGAGTATGTGTCTTTCAAAATGGAGATAAAACAATCTTCCATTCTTTATATGACTATTTACAAACCACCACAGAATTGTTTTATCGAAGACTTCACTGAATTACTTTCATTTATATGCACTGATTTTGATTGTTTGGTCATTTCAGGTGATTTTAATGTGCATGTGGATGTGACCAATGACAGGCATGCAAAAGAACTTAATGCTGTTCTTGAAATGTTTGGTTTAACTCAGCACGTGAGTGAGGCGACCCACAACAAAGGTCACACTCTAGATCTAGTTATTACAAAAGGTGTTAATATATCAAATGTGAATGTTGTTGATGTTGCTTTATCTGATCATTTTTGTGTCTTTTTTGACTTGTCTGTTACACCAAAACCAGTGGTTGGGCCTGGAGTTATTCAAAGAAGACACATAAATGATACAACAAGGACACAGTTTATGGAAATGATCAGATTTGAAAATCCTCCATGTTCAAATGTTGATAATCTGTTGGACTCTTATACATCAAGCGTCTTAAATGTTTTGGATACTATTGCTCCTGTCAAGGTAAAAATGGTTAACAATAGACAAAAGGCACCTTGGAGAAGTGAAGATTCGGTCAGGGCACAGAAAAGGGAGTGCCGAAAAGCCGAAAGGAAATGGCGCAAGTCAAAGCTCCAGGTTCATTGTGAGATATACAAAGAAGTGCTTTGTGAGTTCAACCAGATTTTGCGTGGAGAAAGGGAGAAATACTTCTCTAAAATCATCGCAAACTGTAGAAACAATTCTCGTGTTCTGTTTTCCACAGTAAACAGATTAACTAACCCTCCAGTTTCACTGCCCTTAGAACTAATCTCTACATCTAAGTGCAATGAGTTTGCAATATTTTTTTATGATAAAGTCCAAGGCATAAAAAATGCCATAATTTCCACAACAAATTTCCACCCTGCCACCAACTAGACACCTTGAGCTGACACATTTCACACCTGTTACTGGCAAAACAATCGAAGAGGTCATCTCCAGTTTGAGTTCATGTACATGCTGCCTTGATGAATTACCCACTAGATTTCTGAAGTCTGTGCTGACCAGCTTGTTACCACAACTTGTTCAGTTTGTTAACATCTCATTTGAGACTGGAGCATTTCCAAAGGCCTTGAAAACCGCGGTCATTAAGCCTCTTCTAAAGAAGAGCAGCCTTGATCCCAAGGTACTGAACAACTACCGGCCCATATCAAACCTACCGTTTTTAGGAAAAGTCCTAGAGAAAGTAATATATCAACAGCTCACTTACTTTCTCCTATCTAACAATGTGTTTGATACTTTCCAGTCAGGATTTAGGCCCCACCACAGCACTGAGACAGCTCTGATCAAGGTGACAAATGATATCCGTATGAACACCAATGCAGGTAAGGTCTCAGTTTTAGTTCTGCTGGACCTGAGCGCTGCCTTTGACACAGTGGACCATGGGATCTTACTTCACAGGTTAGAAACTGGGTGGGAATCTCTGTACTGCTCTAAACTGGTTCAAGTCCTATCTCGAGGATAGGACGTACTTTGTCGAAATTGGCAACTGTGTCTCAGACAAAATTTCCATGACCTGTGGAGTCCCCCAGGGTCAATCTTGGGACCCCTCTTATTCAACCTGTACATGCTTCCATTGGGTCAGCTAATAAACAGCAACAATGTGTCGTACCACAACTACGCAGATGACACTCAGATCTACGTGTCACTGACGGCAGGTGAACATGGGCCTGTAGATACTCTCTGTCACTGCATCGAACAGATCAGTTTGTGGATGCAAAACAACTTTCTCCAACTAAATTCAGACAAAACTGAAATCATTGTCTTTGGCCCACAGACACAAAGACAAAGTGTTATCAGTCACCTTGAGTCTCTCGCTCTGAAACCAAAAAATCAGGTTAGAAATCTAGGAGTAATCATGGACTCAGACCTGAACTTAAACAGCCACATCAAAGCAATAACATCATCAGCTTTTACCATCTGAAGAACATTGCTAAGATCAGAGGAATAGTGTCAAAACCAGACTTAGAGAGACTCATCCATGCATTTGTCTCTAGCAGGTTAGACTACTGTAACGGCCTGCTCACTGGCCTGTCTAAACGAGCTGTTAGAGCTGCAGAACATCCAGAACGCTGCTGCTCGAGTCCTGACAAAAACCAGGAAATACGACCACATTAGTCCAGTGCTCCGGTCTCTGCACTGGCTTCCTGTCATCAGAGAATAGAATTTAAAACAGCTCTGCTTGTGTACAAGTCTTTTCATGGTTTAGCACCAAAGTACATCTCTGACATGTTAGAGCCGTATGAACCATCTCGGGCCCTGAGAACTTCAGGGAGGGTCTCCTGGTGGTTCCCAGAGTCAATAATAAACACGGTGAGGCTGCGTTTCAGTTTCATGCAGCTAAAATCTGGAACAGTCTTCATGAGGATGTGAGACAGGCCTCAACTCTGACAATGTTCAAATCCAGGCTGAAACAGCTCTTTTTACCCGTGCATATGAAAACTGAAAGTATTTTATCTGCACTCTTGACTTTTACTGTAATTGATTAACTTTGTGTTGTTGTTTTATTGATTGATTTTAACTGTTTTCTTGTAATTTTTTCTGCAACTGTGAAGCACTTTGAATTGCCTCGTGTATGAATTGTGCTCTACAAATAAACTTGCCTTGCCTTGCCTTGATTGGTTGGGACAAATCCTCGATCAAATAGCTGAACTCTTGAAGGAGCTCATCAATAGCTGTGCTTGATATCAAAAATACACTTTCTAACTTAAGAACAGCCGCTAGTTTGCGCTCCAGATTCTTTTCCAGGTGTTGAGAATCATCACTGTTTGATAAAACATCCAAATCCTCTGACAGTCAATACTGCTTTCCACATCTGACATCTTTCCATCTAATTCTTCAGGATTCTCATGTATTTGAACAATACCTGGTTTAAAATCGCAAGCATTACTAGAATGTTTTCTGTATTTATGAGTTTTGTACCGTTCATAGACGTTTGTTTGTATCACAGTTTTTGAAGACGCAGGTGAGAGTTTCACTGTTTTTGAGGTGTCCAAATATATGCTTGAAAAAATCCACTGGTATCGATTCCTGATTGCAACCACAAATTGGACATACAAATGTTGAGATGTTTTCTTGCGATTTAAAAGTGGAGTGATTCGTGAAAGGTGACTCAAAAGGCTATTCCAGGTTTTGAATCTGCATACACAATCAGGGTAGGTGCAGGATAAGAGTAACCGCGTCCATAATGTCCATGCACAAGTTTGTAGTGCTTCAGCAGCAGTGATCTTCTTTCACAGGTGTGGTTGCAGTCTTTACAATTCCACATTCAATCTCCACTTAAGAAAAGAAAAACAGTGGAAACCAATGTACTAACAACGCTTAACAACGAGTTAAAGTAGCAGATTAAATAACTCACCTCAGATATTGCTGTCCAAAGTCCTCCAAGATAGGATGAGGAAGCAACTTCTTTACCGCTGTATAATTGTTTTGCAGGATAAATATCAATAACACATCATCTGTAAGAGAAATAAAGTTAAATATGTTCACTACTTTGTTTTTTCCCCAACAGCCTTTGGTTGTTTACGTGTAAAACTCAGATGTGGGGTCATGCCATCAGATTGGCACGTGCAGAATTAAGTTCTGTGCAAATAGAAATAAAAAGAAAAACGAAAAAGTGTTTCCAAGTAGAATAAAAGTAAATGCACAATGTCAGGTGTGTTTAAATTAGTAAGTAGTAAAATATGTTATTAATCCTTAGAACTTAATACCACCAACTTAATGTCAAATTACAAAATTAACTTTACATTTACTTTACTCACAATATTAAATGTTGTGAAATATATAAGCAATTACATTAATGACACATTCAAATCTGTCGCCTTTCGGCAAAATTTGCCGTTTTGTCCTCGGAAAAAGCCATTCACGTGAATCGTATAGATCTGTAATAAAAAAATAGGGCTGGGGCTATGCCTTGTGAATTAACTCTGCTGGGCTGAGGCTTGTAAAAGTTCACAGTGCCATTATGCCAAATATGCCATTTCCCTGTGGCTGCTCCAGGCGGTTTGCCCCACACTTGCTCACTGTAACTCCACCTGTGCAGCAGCCCGCATCCACCCGCTATGAGCTCAGCTACTCGCTAACCCGCTCCAACAGACGCACCACTGAGGGTCGTGAACCGCATGACACATCGCGCTGACGCTGAGGTGAAATTTATACAGCTGTATGTTACAAATATGAACTTTTACTGCTCTTATTTAGCAGCTAGCGGTAGCTAATGCATCAGTCTGCACAACAAAGTTACACCAGCACAGTGCGCAGCTGTGCATGAGACTGAGCACCAAACTAGTGTAAGGTTTTGCGATGACTGTAGCTTTCATATATGACAATACCGGTGTGAAACGTGAGAGCATCTACAAGCTAACCTTTAAAGCTAATGTGGATAGCTGTCGCTTACTGTGAGGCTAAAGTGAACGGGCAGTCCTCTCCAGGTGGACCGTGTGGTCACTGGGCGTCACAGATATGAGCGTGTTGTTTCTGCTCATCAGAGATGTTGATGTTGGCAAATTTACTAAAATTGACTCACACCTCTTTGGACTTGTACAAATCTGCCAAACGTTTCAGCTTTTAGTAGCCCACTGTAGATACCATACTACTAAGTTTAGTGTTGAATCAATATGTGTCAGAACATATGCAATACAAAATAAATAAATAAAAGGATTGTTTGACTTCATTAATCATGGAATCTACCTATTCTGTTAAATTCCCACAAACCGGCGCGTTCCGCCACCGTCCGTGAACTGTCACTTTTTTCACTATGTATGTGCAATCCGCACATTACACAGACATGGAAACACATACATAGTGAAAAAGGTGACAGTTCACAGGCTGTGGCTGAACGCGGCGTTTGTGGGAATTTTTAACCGAACTCATAGATTCCATAATTAATTAACTAAATTTTTTGTTGTTGTGCATACGTTCTGACACATATTTTGATTCAACGCTAAACTTAGTAGGCTTTCATTTAGTTTTAGAACTGTAGTTCTCCTAATGGCTTTAGTTTAAATCAGAGTGGACAGAGACAGTAAAGGATTGTACATAATGCTAATTCAAATCAGGTTCTGTACATCAGAAGATACGGTCTTCTATTTGAATAAAATCATAAAAAGGATTTTAAAAATCCTATTAAATATTATTAAATATCAACTTTTGACTCTTTATGGGAATATAGCCTATACACTTAAGAATATGCCACACTATACCATACAAAATAAAATGGTATCTAAACTGGGCTGCAAAAGTTGAAAGGTTTGGCAGATTTGAACAAGTCCAAAGAGTGTGGGTCAGTTTTAGTAAATTTGCCAACGTCAACCTCTCTGATCAGCAGAAACAACACCAGAACCACTCATATCTGAGAGCCCCCAATGACCACACGGTCCACCTGGAGAGGTCAGCCCTCACCTGTGAGTGACCACACGGTCCACCTGGAGAGGTCAGCCCCTCACCTGTGAGTGACCACACGGTCCACATGGAGAAGTCAGCCCTCACCTGTGAGTGACCACACGGTCCACATGGAGAGGTCAGCCCTCACCTGTGAGTGACCACACGGTCCACCTGGAGAGGTCAGCCTCACCTGTGAGTGACCACACGTCCACATGGAGAGGTCAGCCCTCACCTGTGAGTGACCACACGGTCCACATGGAGAGGTCAGCCCTCACCTGTGAGTGACCACCGGTCCACCTGGAGAGTCAGCCTCACCTGTGAGTGACCACACGGTCCACCTGGAGAGGTCAGCCCTCACCTGTGAGTGACCACACGGTCCACTGGAGAGGTCAGCCCTCACCTGTGAGTGACCACACGGTCCACATGGAGAGGTCAGCCCTCACCTGTGAGTGACCACACGGTCCACTGGAGAGGTCAGCCCTCACTGTGAGTGACCACACGGTCATGGAGAGTCGCCCCATCACCTGTGAGTGACCACGGTCACATGGAAGGTCAGCCCTCACCTGTGAGTGACCACACGGTCCACATGGAGAGGTCAGCCCTCACCTGTGAGTGACCACACGGTCCACATGGAGAGGTCACCCTCACCTGTGAGTGACCACACGGTCCACATGGAGAGGTCAGCCCTCACCTGTGAGTGACCACACGGTCCACCTGGAGAGGTCAGCCCTCTCCTCGCTGACCGCACCCGCGCATCAAACGAGCGCAGAGCTTACACGGAGCCATTGGGCAACTGCCCGTTCACTTTAGCCTCACAGTAAGCGACAGCTATCCACATTAGCTTTAAAGGTTAGCTTGTAGATGCTCTCACGTTTCACACCGGTATTGTCATATATGAAAGCTACAGTCATCGCAAAACCTTACACTAGTTTGGTGCTCAGTCTCATGCACAGCTGCGCACTGTGCTGGTGTAACTTTGTTGTGCAGACTGATGCATTAGCTACCGCTAGCTGCTAAATAAAAGCAGTAAAAGTTCATATTTGGTAACATACAGCTGTATAAATTTCACCTCAGCGTCAGCGCGATGTGTCATGCGGTTCACGACCCTCAGTGGTGCGTCTGTTGGAGCGGGGTTTAGCGAGTAGCTGAGCTCATAGCGGGTGGATGCGGGCTGCTGCACAGGTGGAGTTACAGTGAGCAAGTGTGGGGCAAACAAGCCAGAGGCTCCTGTAGTCGCAGCCACAGGGAAATAGCATATTTTGGCGTAACAGCACCAGTGGCGCCTCCAGAAATTGTTCATAGGGGTGGCCAGATGGGGCCACTTAAAATCTTGGGTGGCAAACCAAAACTATCAGCCATAATTTCACAATTGTATTTACTGTTGTAGTAAACTGGCCTGTAGAAAAGTATCAGAAAGACTTAAGGAAACGTCTACTGCTATACTTTGTTTTGTTTTTTTATATTTAATGTTACTAATGATCCAATAACATTCATAACTGATACTACAGTACTACAATTAACACTGGCCAGTGGGTGGCCAGGAGTCGGCCAGGGGTGGCCACCCCCTGGTGGCGCCACTGAACAGCACTGGTGAACTTTTACAAAACTCAGCCCCTCCATAATTAATTCACACGGCATTCCCCCCCTCCTTTTTGTTTTTTTTTTACAGATCTGCACGTTTCACGTCATTCCATGACTGGCTAAGCGGAGAACACTTTTTAGCAAAGTCGTTGACAATAAGTACGTTACTATTCTGTAGAATACAGCCAACAGGCCTCTGTGGTAAAGTTATCTGACATGTGTAGAGAAAAAGTAATCTCACTGGAAATTAGGGGTGTGAACGGTTACAAAAATTGTAACCGGTTAACCGTTTGTTTAAGAAGTGGACCGCAGTTGCGCTATACGGCCAATGGAGCGTGCAGTCACTTATCAGAATGATTCCTTCGTGTCACGGCCGCCACGCAATTGTCAGACATATACAATTATGATAAAGTAGGCCTAATTAGGTCGTACAGAAAACTTGCCGTAGAATTTGTAAAAACAAGTGTAAGTGTATATATATATATATATATATATATATAAGGGCTGCCCGAGTGGGGCCTTCTCTCATTCAGAGAAAACAAGCCTTGAAGTTTTGTGGCGACTGCGCATGCGCAGAACCCTCTTCGGCTGTCCGCATATATAATTCAATGCTCGTCCGTCCCAGGCGTCTCCCAGAAGGAAATATATCATATTTGGGCGTGATAGCGTCATCACGGAACCCTTTGCAGCACATGTGGATGTAAAAGCTGTCAATATTTGTGAAGGAAATACCCGCTGCAGAGCGGTCTTTCGACGCCGGTTTTCTTACTTCCGGGTTCCGTCTGGCTCGCAAGCGGACAAATCATCATAAAATAAGCATCATGTGGGGTGAGTTTTGTTATTTTTATACTCTGACATGAAAACTAAGATGTAAATGGAGGAAAATAGATACAAATCTCCACTTCGACCACTGCGTGAAAAATCAATATTTTCACCTGCCGTGTCTCGCCTTAATTTCTAAATAATACGTGTTCATTTTGACTTTTTTTCGGTTATCGGTTACTGATTTTTCCTAACCGGTTATGATTTACTAACCGGTTAACCGGTTAACCGGATAACCGGTCACACCCCTACTGGAAATATATTGCATTTTAAGCCTAAATGGGGTTGGTTTATCGTCTGGGGAAAGCGCCAGCATCGTTAACACAGCGACATAAAATAAACCCATTTTCGAACGCGGTCGCCAGACATCCATTTAGCCACACAAACTTTCACAGCGCAAAGTAACGATAAATGGCAAGTCGTCTAGAATAAAAGTTACACGATTTAACAAACTTACGCACGTTGTCGGGTTGTTCAATCCATGTGCAAACTTTCTGCTCGGCGGTTTCGGTAATGACGTCTCTCCAACTGCAGAGCGAAGTGAAGGGGGAGGAACCGAAAACAGAGGAAAGAGGCGGCAAAACACGGTGCATTGTGGGAGTTGGAGTTCTCCGACTCAATACATTGCCGTTTTGTACGGCAGAATTGTTGAGTTAATGCGTAACTTTTTAAAAGTATAGACGCGAAAAAAAACGTCTATTTTTATCTATAACAAAAAGGACATAGAAGTTTGATATATTAAAGGAAAAACTTACCTAAATTCATCAGAAATCGATGATATTCACAAGTAGCGTTTCAGAGAGCGCGGAGAAAATGCGTCACACCATACGCAGGAGAAGAACTTAATTTTGAACTTTGGGTCAAAGTAATAAATCACTTTGGTGTTAAGTCAAGCATTTTTAAGTTGTTTGGAAACCACATATTTCCTTTGTAATCAAAACATGAGAAATGTACTTTGGCTTTATGTAAATGTGTACCTTGCTTCAACTAGGGCCTAAATACACTTTTTACAGTGTAAGTAAATTTCACTCTGTCTCTGCTCACTTTGCAAATTACATCACTTCATTTCCACTGATAGTTGAAGGACTCTCATGACTCTGTGATGGAACGGTACCTGGGCGTCCTGTCGGCTCCTGCTCTGGGGGGCTTCAGATGGACGCACTGTCACTGGGAAACCACCGGGGGGCGCTGCAGCAGAAGGACAGAGATCAGAAACAGCTCAAACAGAGAGTGTACGACCTCAGACTCACCTGGAGAGACGTTGATCCAGACTTGATCTGAGCTTTGGTCCAGATGAACCTGATAGGCCCCGGAGTCAGCGCTGCTCACGTTTCTGATCTTCACTGTCACTTCACTCAGGTCGTCTGTGTGTTTCTTATACTGAATCCTGTATCTGCCACTTTGTCCTTCGTCCCCGTCATCGCAACCAGAATGTCCTCCTCAGAGCAGCTGTTTCTGCAGAAGGTCTTCTTCTCTCCAGGATTGGGGAAGAGAAATGTCTGAGTGAAGTCTTCTCCTGCAGCAAGTGAGACCTCCCATTTTGATTTTGTGTCCTCCCTGGAGTTAGAGAGAGCAGACGTCACCTCAGAATTAGTTATGCACCGATCCAACGCTGATATCGGAGCCGATCTTGGAAAATTTACTGGATCAGGTCTCAATTATAAATATCAGATCCTGAACCGATATCTGTTTTGGCTCTCATCGTTTTAAAAACACAATTCTCACTTAATCAAAGCACTTAATCTCATTTTGAGGCTCTTTGCCTGGAGAAATCTACACAGCAATGGGTTAGAGAGCAACTCTTCATTTACTGTAGAAAAGTCCAGGGACCATTGTTTAATACTGTATTTTGTTACAGTTTATAGAAAATTCCTCGATATGTAACATCTCGTTTACAACATAAGGATTTATTGGTCTCATAATGAAGAAATTCACTTGTTACAAAAGACCATTCCCTTTTTCAGTCACACTTTAAGAAAGTCTGGCTGGATCAGTGCATCTCTACTCAGAGCTAACCTTCAATCTTTCTAGAATCATCAGTAAACAGCTGCACCACCACAGCTGACCCCTCTCCCCACTGCACGAAGCCTTTGAGCCTCTACAGTTTTAGACTGATCAGTAACACTCACCGTCTGTGACTTCAATCATAAATTCGGTGTAAAAACTTCCAACAGGCCTGTCCCAGAAGCATCGGTATCGCCCTGAGTCGCTCAGAGTGAGGTTGGAGATGGTCACTCTGATGTAGTCCTCTGGAGGAGAACCTTTAATCTCATGTTTGATGCTGAATCTGCCGTTTGTTTGTCGACTTCCTGAGGTCTGCGCCAAGATGTCTCCCTCCTCACAGTCGTTTTTACAAAAGATCCTTCTTGTCACGTTTACATTTTTGCCTAACGAACACCAAACCGACTGCTCTCCTCCTTTAGGCTCCTTAAAAACATGGACAGCAGTGTCTGTGGGTCGGGCGTCCCACAGCAGAAGAACTGTGCAGAAGAACAACAGAACCAAGTCAGAACACAGTCTAATGAAACATTTATGTTACATTTCTCACCGAACCACAGCAGCCACAGCCTCCAGGAGCTCATGATGATGTGGACTGAGAAATGAAGAAACAACTTCACTGAAAACAGAAGTCTAACGAGTCCTGCAGATTATGAGAACTGAGAAGTGTCGTCACTGTGAACGGCATCGAGCTGAAGAGGAAATAAGACGAGTGAGACGTGTGTGAGGCGGGTTTATTTATGGAGCACAAATCATACACAGGGAAATTAAGTGCTTCAGTTACAGAAAAATACAAAAAACTGATCAAATCAAACCATAAAACATAAATTAATGAATTACATTGTGGCAAAGAGTTCAGATAAAATACTTTCACTGTAAAAATAATCTACAAATAAGTAAATTTTTCTGTAAATACATTTTTTTGTCATTCATTTGAGTAACTATGTCAATTAATCCAAAATGACCTGAAATAGGATTGTTGTTGATGTTTCGTTTCTTTTGTTTATAAAAAAAACTTGCCCCATAAACAGATTCCTTGATATTAGTCACTGAAATAAGGGTCAAATGTACTTATTAATAAAAGTACTTTTCTGTAGATTGATTTTTGCTGAGTTCAGGGTCGTATTCTGTGGAAAAGAAGTATTTTCAGCCTGGATTTAAACATTGTCAGAGTTTAATCCTGTCTCTTCATAAAGACTGTTCCAGGTTTTAGCTGCATAAACGCAGCCTCGCTGTATTTATTTAATGGTAGATTCATTAAAATCTCAAAGCCTATAATGTTATTTAATTATCATCCTCATTGTGTGAGGAGGTTTTGTACCAAAGGTCATTATGGCGTCACAGAGTCAGAGTTATGAGACTGAAGCAGGTCATGTCTATAATGAGCTCAGATCACTAGTGAATAAAGAATAAAACAAAAACAACTCTTTCCACCTCACAGATAAAGCCTTTTATAAAAGGTGCACACATGTTTAGTTTAGTTTATTAGTTTATTGAGCAGTTAAAATTCTGCTCAAAAGGAGTGGGCTGAAGCAAGGCTTATAAGCGCCCACCCCGACATCATTTGTTTGTTTTTTTTTTTTTTTTGATTGATTTATTTCGAGCTACACAATACAGGCACAAAGCCAGAAAAAAAAACACAACAAAGAAAAAAACAAAAACAAACTAAATAAATAAATAATTACATTCAAGCTCGAAAAGGAGTGGGAAGACGACAAGCTTATCGACTCCCACCCCTGTTCATAAACTTAAATAATAATGTGGTTGCAACAATAGCACTGCTTAGTACTTATTATCCTACAGAACAATTAACAATTAAGTTGGTTACATAGTTACAGGCACAACAATGTATTATATTAAGTCACATTCATAGTATGTTACACTTTATAACAAGTGTATAATTGTGTTCCCTATACCTATTTATTGCCACGTTGGTATTACTGTTATTCACCATCATCACTACAGCCCATATAAGATCAAAGTGTTTGAATGATACATAACATACTCCACATTTATTCATGAAAGGCACAATGATCGCAGACTGATTGATGCTCATGATAACAAGAGTTGTCTTAATGATGTGTGTTAAAAGGATTCGGGGCTTTTCTTTTTTTCTTTCCTGTGTCTGGACCTGCTGCCAGAGGGGAGCAGCCCCCGAGCAACAGGACCATCATTTATCAAGTGTCCTATACTGTGCATTAAAAGAGACAAGATTTAGGAGTCTGCTGCCAGAAGAGGCTTTCCTCGAGCTGCCGGCCCCACATGTCTGCCCTGTACTACGAGTTATGTTGAATGCAGAGTACGAGGATATGTGCATGTTTTAATTGTAAGAATTTAATTCCTTTATATTACCATCAGCATCAATAGCAATACCGCTGTCTGGATCGATTAAATTTGATTCTAAGAATAATATATAAATTGTTAGGTATTTATCCTGGGCTGTTAAAATAATGCTGATAACACAACAGCAATAGTAATAACAATGGCAATAACAATTACAATTACCCTCCTAATCAATTCTTATGCTAATATGACACAATGCATTTTAAATAGCTATGATTAATAAGAATAAGGAAGACAAAAAATAAAAATAAAGAATGAAACAAAAGCAAAACAAAATACAGTCAAGACATACAGTATAGTTAATGTAAGATATTACTAATACAATATAGCCACCTAGTTATTTCTTATTTACTAATTAAAATTATAACCTCTTACAATAATAACAATAATAATAATAATACCAGTAATGGTATTATTTTTATGTAACACCCATTAGCAATCAAGTACTCATTTCCTCCTTCTGGTACTTAGACCATACTATTATTTATATCTTGATTTGAAATTATGAATATTTGGACATTGTTTAAATTCTGCCCCAATTTGTTCCAGAGTTTAACTCCACATACAGACACACACATACTTTTCCTAGTGGAAGACACTGCTTGAGTCTTAAAGTTATCACACCCCCTCAGGTTATATCCCCTTCTGTTCGTGTAAAAAGCATTTGTATCCTTGCAGGTAGCACATTTTTGTTGGCTTTAAACAGAAGTTGGGCAGTAGAGAAATCAACTAAATCATGCATTTTTAACAGTTTAGACTGCAGAAATAATATATTAGTGTGATCATAATATCCTACTTTATGTATAATTCTTACAGCCCGTTTTTGGAGTATAACAAGGGGGTGTAATGAACTTTTATAGTTATTGCCCCAAACTTCTACACAGTAATTTTGATATGGCAAAACTAATGAACTATATAACAAAAATAATGCATTGTAATTTAAGAAAAACTTTGCTTTATTAATGATTGAGATGCTTTTGGAGACTTTACCTTGTATATGACTTATGTGTGGCTTCCAGCTTAATTTACTGTCAATGGTGACTCCTAAGAATTTAATTTCAGATACTGTATCTAAGACTACACCGTCTATATTTACTGAGTCTGTTTTTCCATTATAATCACCGAAAAACATTACTTTAGTTTTATTTAGGTTGAGGACAATTTGTTAATGTCCATCCATGTTTTTAATTTCCTTAGTTCACAGTTTATGTTAGTTATTAAATTACTATAATTGTCGTTAGAATAGAAAATGTTTGTGTCATCTGCGAAAATGACTAATTTTAATAATTTAGACACATTAAAAATGTCAATAATATATAAATTGAACAACTGTCCCAAGACAGATCCTTGTGGACCCACAACCAATGTCCAAATAACCTGATGTAAACTCCCCCATCTTCACATACTGTTGTCTCCCAGTTAAATAGCTTTGAATCCAGTTCAAAGCCACTCCCCTTATGCCATATCTGTCTATTTTTTTTAATAATATAGAATGATTTAGTGTATCAAATGCTTTTTTCAAGTCAATGAATATTCCAGCTGCATGTTTCTTTCCCTCTAAGCTATTAGTAATCTCTTCTATTGCATCGATGATGGCCATTGAAGTTGACCTTTCTGCTCGAAACCCGTATTGACCTTCATTGATTAGTTTATGCTTATCTATGAAATTATCCATTCTACTGTTATAAAGTTTCTCTAAGATTTTGGAAAACTGGGGGAGCAGAGAGACAGGTCTGTAGTTAGTGAAGATGTGTTTGTTCCATTTTTATATATAGGTATAACTTTGCAATTTTCATTTTATTTGGAAATGTTCCTGTTTGAAACGATAAGTTGCATATGTAGGTTAATGGTTTCACGATACTGTATATAATTTGTTTAACTAGTGTCATATCTATATCAAAACAGTCTGTAGACGATTTGTTCTTACACCCGTTAATGACATCTATTATTTCTGTTTCAGTTACTCCAGACAAAAACATCGTTTTTGAGTTAATGTCTGTCAATGACTCCATTTCGTTGCTACTACACTCCGGAATCTCTGCTGCCAGATCCGGTCCAACATTTACAAAAAAACTATTAAGCTTTTCCACAATATCATTCATATTATGATTGTCATTGTTCCCATCAATGAAATAGTTTGGATATGAATTATTTTTTGCATTACCTTTGATTATAGTGTTTAGTATTCCCCATACCCTTTCATGTTGTTCTTGTTTTTATATAATAGATTGGTATAATATAGTTTCTTACTATTCCTTAATATATCGGTCAGTTTATTTTTATATATTTTATATCTACTTTCAGAATCCTCTGTTCTTAATCTAATGAATTGTTTATATAAAGTGTTTTTCTTCTTACAAGCATTTTGTAAACCCTTGGTTAGCCACGGACATTTTGTCGTTTTACTGTTTTTACTAAATTGCCGAATTGGACAGTTTTATTGTATGCTATACTAAAAATTTCCATGAAAGTATCATAAGCCCTATCTACATCATTCTTGTTATATACCTCGTTCCAATCTTGTTTTATTAAGTCACTATGAAGTGAGTATATGGAGTCTTCAGTTTTTACGCGTTTATAAGAATATTTTTGAGGTGATTTTGATCTAACTCATTATCATCATACACCGTGAATACGGGCAGATGATCCGTTATATCACAAACCATTAGACCGCTGACATTTGTGAACTGCATATTATTAGTAAAGATGTTGTCAATGAGGGTAGCACTGTGCGTTGTTATTCTGCTAGGTCTTGTGATAGTTGGGTATAAACTCATACTGTACATCCTATTAATATACTCATCAGTTGTTTTATGTTTATTTGGATTTAACAGATCGATGTTGTAATCCCCACAGATAATAATACCTTGTTACTTATTTCTGAGAATGTTTTTCTGCCCAATTTGTAAATATTTCCACGCATGAGCCTGGTGACCTGTATAAACAACTAACTATTATGTTTTTCTTTTTTTCATTAATAATTTCTATTGATAAGCATTCAAGTAAGTTGTTTATTGATGCTGTCATATTTTCTAATATTTTGAATTTAAATTTCTTGAGGACATATATAGCAACTCCTCCTCCACCTTTACTGGTTCTGTTTACATAGTTTAACGTATAATTGTTTAACTCAAACATAATGCCTTTATCCTCATTAAACCATGTTTCTGATATTGCAATGATACTAAATGATTGCTCAAACTGTTGTAAGTATTCTTTTATCGCATCGAAATTCGCGTACATGCTTCTACTGTTGAAATGGATAATTGAGAATTTCCCTTCTGATTTAACAGATTTGTTAAATTCATTCTCAGTGTAGTATTTGCAATTAGTTGCATTAGCTGTTAAAAAGAGGTTATCTGGGTCTATCTGATCCTCCAAGTCTAGTACATTATGCTCGGTGTATTCTGAAGTTTTCAGCTCTAAGAGCTCATAATCCAAGATCCTTTGCTGTAATCCTAGATCACTGCTATCAGCAGTATATGTAGTATGATTGGACGTCATTGTATAAGTATATTCGGATACTGTATACATGTATATTCATACATATATACACACACACATACATACATACATATATACAGTATATACATACACACTTTTTTTTTTTTTTTCCCCCCTTATTATCTCATTGACCCACTACTGGATTCATTCGTACCTATTCAGTTCTTCTATGTCTCTTATAACCAATACTTTAGCTTTTTCAGGTGGTCCATTAAGTTTAATGTATATTTTACCATTCATAACCCAGGTGTTCTGTATTTTGTTTTGTTTCCTCAAAAATCTGGCTTTTTTAGCAATGTCCGCATTTTTTTTAGTCAGGTGATCATTCAGAAAAATGTGTGTACCTCTCAGTTTTTTTCCTTGCTTCATCAATGCGATCTTGTGTTTTCGATTGGCAAATCTCAGGATCACAGCTGGCTGAATGTTGTCCCTCGTGGGAGAGGATGACAGGCCTCAATCATATTCGCGTCCACATGTATGTTATTGGACACGAGAAAGTCCACAACCTGCTTCTCTGCAGAGTTCACCTCCTGTTCACTTGGCTCTCCCCCGCTGCCCGCCACCACAGCGTGTGCATATGAGCGGGGCTTGATTTTCAGTCCAGTCACAATAACATCGTTCAGTCTTGAATATTGTTCTAGGTCTTCTACTCTTTTTTCCAACACGGATATCCTTTTGTCTTTTTCCTCGATACGCACACGTAGCTCCGATACTTCCTCCACAAGTTTCAGAATCTTGTCCTGTTTATCCTTTATATCACTTACATCCTTCGAGAGAAAGTCCAGCGCTTTTTTAATATCCTCCACCTCCTCCATAGCTCGAGTTTTTGGTTGTATAGGCATCAGGCTGGCTAGTTGTTGTATGCTGGTCTGGCGAGGCAGCCAACTAGCTATTGTAGAGCTAGCTAGCTAGCTAGCTTCTCACGACGCACTCTTCCAGATGTTCTTTGTCACTACCTGCAATGTCCATATTCCTTTAACCGTAACCAAATCTCTTATAATCCAAGGCAATCCAAGATATCAAACGTCACAACAGAGCCACAAACAACGCTCCGCGCAACCACTGTGCACCGGAACGAGTGCACGGTGAAGGTGAAGGTGAGTTCAGCAGCTTCAGCGTCTGCAGATGTTGGTTCCTCTTTTACAGCCTCAGCCTCGTTACAAACACCATTACAAGATCAGGTTCATCCTCACAGATGCAACAGACAGTTCCTGACACATCATTTAGTGCAGTGGTTTTCAACCTGGGGTCGTGAGACAAATTTGGGGGGTGCCAGATCTTGTAGATAGAAAATATATATTTTATTAGCATAAAATATAATATTTTCCTGTAGCATGTGTGTCCTATTTTACCAGAGAGCCATTATTTGTTCGAATTTGATTCATTTTTTTTTTTTTTTTTTTTAAGAATTATATAGGCTAATGTCCCTATTTCTCACGGTGTGACCCGAGTAGGGCCTTTAACTGTTATAATGGGGGTCACGACTCCAAAAGGTTGAGAACCAATGATTTAGTGAACAGTAATGTTCCATTAGAAGTTCAAGTGACGGCAATTTTGACTTAAACACATTTCACACTGAGCTATTTTTCTACTTCCTGTAAACTGTGGTTGTGCCTCCGTCCTGTTTATGGTAAACGCTGATGTTTCCCAAACACCATGTGCTTTTTGTTCCTCTCGCATGAATCTGGTGATGGGCACTGAGTCTTGTGTGACTCATCTGTAAAACACACAGAATTTCTGTAGAAGTTAAACAGAATTCAACCTGAAAAGACTCACAGAGACGTGTTGCGTTAGACAGTTGAACTTAATTGAGATTGGGGCTCAGACCCCGGCGGAAGATGGCCGAACGATACGGACTGCCTGGTGTTGATGATGATGCCCAGCATCTTCCCCCGGAGCCTGGACCTGGTGGTGGTATAACGGGACCCGATGCGCGTTGATGTGACAGGCAAAGCCCGGGAGGAGGAGGGGCGGAGGAGGGTTGCTGCACGCTGTGAAACTCCGAGTGATTGACCGGGGAGCTTATGAAGGGGATCCTGGACTGTGAATGGCTGAGCGGGACAGCGCTGCGCTGATTGCTGATGCGAAAGCGCGCTTGCGATGGGGTCGAGATTGAGTGCTGGTAAAGCAGCCGTGAAAGATGAGTGAAGCTGCAGGTACGTCTCCAGGTTGAATTTGCGCTCAGCTTCATATGTGTCCTTACTGTCCTCTATTCTCTGTTTTAGGAGTCTTCTTTCCACTGTAACTCCTCCTTTCTTCACTGCAGCTCCACATCAGCAGTAACAAAGTAAAAGTACATTTGAAGTACAGTAACTTCCAGGGATGTTCACAGATTGAGCTCAGGTCGTCTTTGCCCTTTATTTATTCATGCTACAGAAACTATGACTGGATCACCTACAGCAGCTCCTCCCAAACTTCAACTAATTCACTCACTTCAAAGAATATGTAATAAAGTTTTCTCATAAACTCTTTAAACAATTACAGTCGTTTAAATCAAAACTCCTCGATCTGTAACGTCTCGTTTGCAGGAAAAGACAAAAGACAAGACTATTGAAGTGGAGTCCAAAGTATTCGATCTTTCAAATGTAGTGGAGTAAAAGTAGTAAGTTTTAAGTAAAGTACAGATCCTCAAAAACTCTAGTTAAGTAGAGTACTGTAGTAAAAGTACTTAGTTACAGACACCTCTGACATAAACAAATGCAGAGTTGACAAAACCAGGAAATACGACCACATTAGTCCAGTGCTCCGGTCTCTGCACTGGCTTCCTGTCATTCAGAGAATAGAATTTAAAACAGCTCTGCTTGTGTACAAGTCTTTTCATGGTTTAGCACCAAAGTACATCTCTGACATGTTAGAGCCGTATGAACCATCTCGGGCCCTGAGAACTTCAGGGAGGGGTCTCCTGGTGGTTCCCAGAGTCAATAATAAACACGGTGAGGCTGCGTTTCAGTTTCATGCAGCTAAAATCTGGAACAGTCTTCATGAGGATGTGAGACAGGCCTCAACTCTGACAATGTTCAAATCCAGGCTGAAAACAGCTCTTTTACCCGTGCATATGAAAACTGAAAGTATTTTATCTGCACTCTTGACTTTTACTGTAATTGATTAACTTTGTGTTGTTGTTTTATTGATTGATTTTAACTGTTTTCTTGTAATTTTTTCTGCAACTGTGAAGCACTTTGAATTGCCTCGTGTATGAATTGTGCTCTACAAATAAACTTGCCTTGCCTTGCCTTGCCTTGTAGAATGGTCTCTTTCCCCTGATTTGGCTCTTTCAGGCGTCTCCTCTTTAGTTTTCCTCCTGAAGCCTCCAGTTCCTCCAGTGAGCGGCGTCTCCAGCGCGGCACAATGGCCCAGAGCTTGTTAACTCCTCGAGCAGCAGTCGGTCTGCGGCGCTGAAGAGGCTCCTTTTGTCTTTCAAATCAAAGTGTTGAATGAGGGTTTTCTCGTCCGTGTTGTTCGCACGTCCAAGAGCCGCTTTGGGCCAAACTCGGCCTGAACTTAGAGCGTTTGTCGGGATAATTGTTTCCCATTTGCTCTAATCACAGACAGTACGGCTCCTCAGAGAGAGATTTGGACTAAATAACCGTCTCTTTAAAACCAAGACTTGATCCAGATCCGATGTTCCATATTTTCATTCTTCCTGTCGATGGAGAAACAAAAGTCACAAATCTCCATGAAGAGCTTTTCAAAGCAGGTGTGAAACATTAGTTCTCAACAGACCACGTTATTTGACCTAAACAGCTGCAGCGTTTGGGGATTTACTCATTCTGTTACTGGTTTTAATGTTTTCTTCACATATTCTTGTTTGGATCTTTTCTGGCAGACGAGATGCCTCATGGAAGGGCGGGCGATATCGACAGAAATCGATATCTCAATGTTTTCAGGGGCTTTCTCACTAACGGACAGGAAGTGACACAGATATGACATCACAAATATAAACTGTTGCCGTGCCGACCATGTTATGTCAATGAAATGAGTCAAGCTGCTGTGGAACTTTACCTCTATCGATGTCACTTCCTGTCAGCAGCTTAAACATTAAAAGAACTACATTTCTGTGGGTCCAAAGGTTGGAAACAGCTCTTCTCGTGTATCAGATGAAACTGTTTATTTACAACGGTGTGTTGTTTTTGTGACAGGAGCGAAGGAGATCGACATCGCAGCGACGCTGGAGCATCTGAGAGACCAGAGGCCGGGCATGGTCCAGACCAAGGTACCGCACTGTGACATTAACGCCGCTTCTACTAAACTCACAATAATGTGACAGAACTAGGGTGACCCACTGACCCTGTCCCACCAATTTAGATAATGTCCCACTTTTTCATCTTTGCCGAGTGAACTGAAGGGTGTAAAGTTAGATTTAAACTGAGAATGACCTTTTATCCAAAAATCGTACAATATTGGGTGTCCTCACTTTCTGGATTACAATATTTTGTGACCTATCAAATGTGCGTTTGGGCTAAAATAGATTTTGTCTGTGACGAACAATCACTCGTCATGGGGAAAGTCTTGGTTGTCCAGTGAGACAGTGACAAAGATCTTAAATAGAACTGTCGTACGACAAAGACGAGCTGCGACCGACATCAGGCAGAGTGTGATATTTTGGAAGGCTAGTCCCGGGCTGCGTCCGAAACCATCACATTATAGCCTCGAAGTACTAACACTCAGAGCCGGTGCTGGCCCTTCTGGGGCCCTAAGCAAAAATCCACTCGGGGGCCCTGCAGTACACATCCCATGGCTATTTGATGAAGAGTGAACCCATTTATGGTCAAAACCAGTTCCACTGTGCAGTAGTGCAGAAGTGGAACATAACCTCAGTTTGGGCCCTGCCCCACTGTGTGAGAACCACTAACCACTAAGCCACTGTCAGACTGGAGTTTAGGAACTAGTCTATTTCCCCCACTTTTTAAAATGGTAAAAGGTCACTGACCCAGTTTGGGAACCACTGACTTTAAAACTAACTGAAACCTGCACCTGATGGTTATATTTGTATCTTACCACTGAGAATCAGCCTGACAGTAATTTGTTTTAGACCGTGCACATTCCGAGAACTAGAGTTACTGAAAGTAACTGCACTCATGAGAACCGTGTGGATTCAACTCTCATTTGAGACAAAATGCGTTTTGGCTTTTCTCTCCTCTATTCACTGCAGGAACTGCAGGATGTGAAATACAGCTTAAAAGTGTCATGATATGTGTAGAGAAAAATCAGGTCCAGGCACTCCTCATTTGCAAAAGTAGAAAAGGCCTGACGAAGGTGCAAGCCCGACACACGTTGGTATAATTTTTAATGTTTCTGGCCCATAAATTAAGCCTTTTCTACTTTTGTAAATGATGAGTGCCTGGACCTGATTTTTCTCTGCACGTTCTATTGCCTCCTTCCATGAGCACCATCTTTTTTCTGGATACCAGAAGCTCCTTGTTCTAATGTCTGTTAAGTGTCATTGTGATATGTCGGACAAAGGAGGACAGATCACTTTAAGCTCTCGGGAACATCTTGAATGTATGTGATGTTGTCCAGTACTTGGCCACATCATAACTGATCGTTTAACAGATGAGGCATTTACCGTCAGTGCCGGATGTTTTATGCACAAGCGACATTCTGTCTCGGAAATTCTCCTCCTGCTCTGTACAGGTGAAACTAGCTCTGTTTCAAGCCTACTGCTCACATCTGTACACCGCACATCTGTACACCGCACATCTGTGGGTGAATTATAAAAAGTTTCAAGTGCAGCCCAATTCGGATGCTTCTTATCATGGCGGACACTGACGCACATCCGGTTTGGCGTAAGACCTCTTACCAATCGGCTGGTTTCGGATGGGGCATCAGAGTGAGCCTCTTCTCGCCCTGCACTTTTTCACAGGAATAAACACCGCTATCACGCAGCACTCGCCTCAGCTAAACTCGTCTGGAGCCTGAGATTCGCTACAATAAACTTTGGCTACGATTCTCTCTTTGAACCATCGCACAGTGGAGACGAGAGCAGCTCATGATTTTACAATCCCCACATGGAGCAATATGACATCTATGAATCTGATAAGACCAAAGAAATCCTCATATTTGGGCCGTGGCTTGTTATCCCAGGGGGGTTTTAGGTCCCGACGCTGCAGGCGAGGTTTACAGAGGTTTACGTCCTAAACCTCCCTCTTCTCTCTTCCCTCCAGGACCAGTTCGAGTTCGCCTTGACGACGGTCGCCGAGGAAGTGAACGCCATCTTGAAGTCCCTGCCGCAGTAGGAGGGAGACCCGCCTCGTCGGCCATTTTGTGTCTCCGGTTTCTCGTCGTCCGTCTGTCACGTCGTCGCTCAGCCTTGGCCGTACGATTGGCTCCGTATCGTGGTCACTAAGGCACAGCTCCATCTTTTATATCAATACTTCCATATTTTGTCGTACTCTTTGAGAACTGCAGTGATTAGCTTTAGCGGCTAACTGTGAACCTGCGTGAAACTGACCTTCTGGTTCTTTTCTTCTTCTTGTGTTTCCGATCTTGATGCTTTTCAGTAGCAGTTGTATGTAGCACTCCTGGCTGCACTGTACACGTTTGAAATGGCATTGACTAAACTTTGTGACATATTTTTAGCTGCGAACCACTGAATACGAGGTCGCCTGTTCTGCTTTTTATGTTTCAACTTTTAACTTCAGAGAATCTCAGAGTTTTAATGTTTCCTCTTTACTGTAATTCCTCCAAATGTTCACACTTAATAATTAAAGGGAATTAATTCATAGATGAACCGATCACATCTCAGCTTTAAGAGTCAGAACAGGCGACCGACAAATGTGTTTCTGAAATCTATTTATTCAATTATATCATTGTTATGTTTAATTATGATGATTGTTTATTATTATTACTTTCAACAGTTTTGTCTATGCCCCGCCCCTTTCACTGCATGACTCCTCCCCTCCTCTCTTCATCCTGACCTCCGCTCGTATCTTCCAAAGCGCTGTTATGATATTTCCCGACAGAGCGATTCGAGCTGAAGCCAAGGACGAGCTTCTGAAACGGAGTCTGATGAAAGACGGCGACGCGGAGAAAAGATGATGCAACTTTGCAGCGAAAACGTGTCATTTTTATCGACCGACGGTTTCGGCTGAAAAAAGGAGGATCTACGGAGTTAAAGCCTGGGCTCTTTGGGGGGAGTTCAGACTAGATCAGGTTTATTTCTTCATTCAGTCGACTTTACTTGAGTGGTTTTAAAGTATGTGATCAGTCTCGTTACAGAACTAAATTTGCCAATTACTTTTCACATAGACATTTTCTAGAGAAATTAATAATTTCATAACAATGATGAAAACTCTGAATTTGCTCAAGAGGGGCTAATGTGGCGCTAAACCAGAACTAGAGACTCTAAAATGGGGCTAAACCGGCGCTAAAGATGTGAGAGTCAAAGCCGGGGATTTAACATTTTGCTTTTCATGAATTTAGTCGCAATATATTCAGTAGCTTATCAGGGTAACATTACGATTTAGTTTTAGCAATAATGTTGTATCTTCATCAACAACAGACTGGAGTGGAGTTGTGTTTTATTCACACTCTTCCAAACACCAGCCCACACTACAACAAATACATACAATACAAACTAAAGTAGTTCCAATATTGGACCAGAACTCATTGAATAATTACATTTTTAGTCTATGGGAAAATGAATGGGACTTTTATGTTGCTGCGTCAAGTTCATCTCAGAAGTATGGACAGAATCTCTCCATTTCACACAGAGATTAAAAGCTGAAATTAATATAATAATTACATATTTTCTGGGGCCCCAAACTGTATTTTTCCTCGGGCCCCACAAATCTAGAAGTGGCCCTGTTTTCTGTAGATCCTCCTTTTGGCTGTAAGTTCAGCTGGTGAGATGTGTCTTAAAGATGATGGTTATTTACAGAGATTTATGTAGTAAAGTAGTAAAGTTTATCTGTAGTCATTTGATTTTGTGGCCGTTGAAAAACATTTGATCCGAACCCGACGTGAAGTCTCCTGTAAAAGTGAATGGACTTAAAGATATTTTTGTTCTCTCGGTGTCAACAACTGAATAAAAGTCACGTTGAAGCAGAGACTGGGCTCTTTTTTATAATTAATCACGTATTTCCCCAGTTTTCTTCCTGTTTATGTCTGCGGCTCGTCTGATTGGCCGCTGGTCCCGTCGCTCTCTGCATTCTCATTGGCCGTGGCCAGAAGCTGTTGCCGGGCGGATCCTGCAGAGACAGTGTTGCCAAGGCGACAGGTGCTGTTTATGAAGACAGTGAAGTGGACTGAAAATTATTACACTTTATACTAAACATTTCCCTTTTTGTCAGTTAGTTTTAACCTCCGTAAACGTATTTTTAATCGCCGTGCTAAATGCTGCGGCTAGCTACAGTATGCTAATGCTAATGTTCAGTTTCAGTTCAGTTTAGTTTATTACAAATATACAGTAAAAACATTTTAACATCCATTCATAGATGATAGTGCATATTCATAAACGGGACACCCTTGAAGCAACATTTAACTTATATATGGGGCCCAAGACAATACACAATATTAAAAACACAAACATACCTTAGTAACCTAGGATACATATTACCTTAGATACCTATTCTATTACCTACTAACTAACCTTACCTACTCTAATTAAAACTGCCTTACCTTACTTTCACTAGCTTAAAGTTACATCAATTTACTTAAAAGGTACGAATTATTATTATTATTATTATTTTTTATTTTATTTTTGTTGTTGCTTTTTTGCTTACACACATTACATATTACCATCAAACATGAATACATAAGTCTTGTTAGAGGTCATCAGCTAGGGTTTATTATAATTTTCTAGAAGCTCAATTTTTAGTTTATTTTTAAAAATAGCCAGAGATGTTACGGTCAACTAATCAAAGCTGGGACAGAATGGGACAGAATGATTAGATAAAACAGCTACTGCTGGAGCGGCCAAGTGTTTGTATTGTAGTTAAATGCTGTTAAAGAATATCTGATATAACACATTTGTAATGCACATGTTATAATGATCAGATCTTTTATGTGACTTGTTTATGTTAATGTGACCTAAAGCCTGTCTTATACTCAAGGATATTTAATGTAGAAAAGTCCAGTGATCCTTGTGTAATGTTTTCCCAGTCGTTTATTCATAGATGTAATTCCCTTTGTAACATGTCGTTTGCAGGAAAAGATAAAACTATTGCTCTGAAACTGGAGAAAAGAGAAACGTTCACTTTTTTCATTCACGGGAACCACTTTGAAGGAATTCTCTTGGTATCGGTTCATATCGGATATCGGCAGGTACTCAAACCGCCAGTATCGGTATCGGAAGTAAAAAATCTGTATCGGTGCATCTCTATAGAAAACTGACCAAACTCTCCCTTTACAGTGTTTATTTGATGACGTTTATCCAGGAAGTGACTCCAACATGTCTGTGTCTTTCCCACGCTTATTCATTCACAAATACTGACAGGTTTGGTATCCACGTGTAGCACGAAAGGCTGTGACCGAGATGACGCTGTAATCCAAATATGGTCATTTCCTTTTGCAGGCTTGGAATCAACAATATTTGGAAGTTTTTTTTTCACAGGGATTTTTCCATATGTAATTCCAGCCTTATTTATTGAGCTTTGAACCCAAAAAACAGACTTTTTTTTCACTTCTAAAAAGCTTATTCAGAAACTAACCAACACAAAATAAAACTGTTATTTAAAACCAGGCCGGATTTATTAATTACATTGTGTTGCTTAAAATAGGGTCAGTTTTATTTATAGCTACAGTGTCTATGAGAACATACAATGACTCCAGAAAACCTGCAGCAGATTTTCCTCATATTTATATTTAATCTACAGCTTTAGTTTCACATGGATGTCTCTACATTACATTATTTTCTCACCTGCAGCGTCTCGCCTTAAAAACGTAGAGATAAAACTCTCTTTACCTGAGCCTCTGGAGCTGAAGTTAATTACAGTTTGAATCATGAATTATGTGATAGATTTGTCCTGATACGAGGCTCACGTTTGGGCTGCAGGAGGAGTGTAATCTGAGCTGATGCTATCGAGGCGCAAAATCACTAAACGCAATATTATAAAACGACACAGGAAATGACAGAAGATTTTAGCCTGAAAAATGTTATAAACAAAAGTATTTCATCTGTGGACGAAAAGCAGGAGGAGAATCTCACATCGTTTTTATGAACAAGCCTCAAAGTTCAGGTCAAAACAAATAAATGTTATAACTCAATTTAAACATGAATATGGCTCTTTTCATGCTGTGACATCACCTGCATACCCCACAGCAGCAGCTCTTTAAAGGCTTTGAATGAAAAAAGTAGAAGGAAGGAAACTAGAGCTGTTACGATAATTACTATTGTCTTCTCTATCGTTCAGTAATAACAGATAAATACAGGTTTGGGCTCTGAAAGTATCTGAACGTTCAAGTCTTTATTCTTCTCTCTAAAGTCTGAAACATCATCATGGAATATGTCGGCCAACAAGTGAAAGAAAAAAGCAGCAGGTGTTTTTATGAAGGAGCTTCTCACCTTTTTAAACTGTGCGATGGCTCCACCTGCTGTTCACATGGGCTCACTGCACTGTGTTTGATTGTTCAAATGAGTCAAATGATTCAAACTAAAACAAGGGTCCGTGTACTAAGTTTAATTCATCATTTGTTTCCTCGTCTCAGAATGAAAGAGTTTATGTTTACTTTGTTTTATCGATTTTCAAATTAAAATACAAAACAACAAAACAAAGCATGTTTTCTCTGCTGTAATTAAACTAAAACATTCAAATGGATTGAAGTTTTCTATATGATGCTTAAATCAAAGAATTAGATTAGATTTAGTTTTATTGTTGTATTTGCCGGGGGAACCCAGACGCTGCGTAATGTTCCCGTCCTATTGAGTAGGAAAGCTGCAGACCCGGAGCCGAGACAGATCTACTGTGATAGTGCGCCCTCTGCTGGATAAGGCGGATCTAGACCGATCAGCTCTTAGGAAGGCTGATGTTGACTGATATGTTGATCTACTTCACGCACGTGAACAGTTAGTAGGCTGAGTTATTTAAATTTGTTCATCAAAACAAATCAAAATTCTTATTAACACATTTGGAAAGTGTAACTAGATGCTTCTGTTGATTGATAAAGATAACATAACTTTGATACAGATTGGTTGTTATTTTTGTTCCTAAATGATCCTAATCTTAAAGCCACACCGCGTAGAATTTTACCCAATAAATCAAATTCAAATACAAGGCAAGGCAAGGCAAGGCAAGTTTATTTGTAGAGCACAATTCATACACGAGGCAATTCAAAGTGCTTCACAGTTGCAGAAAAAATTACAAGAAAACAGTTAAAATCAATCAATAAAACAACAACACAAAGTTATAAATACAAGCATTTATTTTGTGATATTTTCCTCACTGAAAAATACCTCATAAATGTACAAACAAACATTGATGAGGCTCAGCTCTCCTAAGACATGACTGTAAACTTTACTGGGAGTGGGTACGTCTCCAGCTCGTCTCCATGGAGATGTGACTAAATCAGCAGAATCTGAGATTCAAACAGGTTCAGTTCTCATCCAAATCCATTCTTTGATTACACTGCAGTAATAATATTTCCTGTGATGAGCTGGTCATTAGGAGCATGTTTTGTTTTGTCGGCAACAGTATAGTCCAAAAATGTTACGCAGTGTGCCTTTAACCTAACCCTAATCCTAACTGCTCTTACCAGCAGAGGGCGCACTATCACGGCAGATCCGCCTCACGGTCGTGGATCTGTCTCGGCTCTGGGTCTGCAGCTTTCTATTATTGGTCCCATTGGCATTAGGTGTGTTTAAGATGAGGAGGCGCTGCAGGCGCTGAAGGCGAGCGGTGCCGGTCAGATTCGTGCCCAAGATGGCCCCGCCTTGCTCTGACGCAGCCTGTGCGACGGTGCACAGGCTGCGTCAGAGCAAGGCGGGGCCATTGGTTGCTATAAGGGTTAGCCTCGCCAGACAGTCACAAGATGGCCGCCACGTTAGCAACGAGTGTCATGTTCGATCTTGAGTTTTATTGAATAGCAGTCGAAGCTAGCAGTTAGCATGTAGCTAAACATTCTCTGTTATTTATGTTTTTATGAGCTGTTGAACCTCTTTGCTCTATGTCTCTGTTTCTTTATTTAGAAGAAAATTCTTCCATAATTGAGCGTTTGTCAAAGTATTTCTGGAGTAAAATATCTCTTTAATGTAGCTGAAGACGAGTGTTGCTAATAAATGTCCTAATGTGATGTAAAAATAGACAAAGGACAGCACTCCTAGTCAGAATGGAATTTTTATTGCCTGTCAGACGTTTCGGGGGTCTCCCTTCTTCAGTGTCAGGCAAACAAACACTCACACACACAGGTGTAAACACTTATACAATCAGGGCAGGGCCACACATGTGTCCGCCCACTTCTCCACAGATTGACAAGAAAGAAAAGATTATTATACAAAATTATACAAAGCAGTTCAACAAAATTATAAGAAGCAGTTCAACAAAATTTCCTCATTGAGTCCATTAGGGAACATAGTGCCCATTGATGTATCCAAAACATTCCCTTCTCAATAAGAGGTTGTCTCCACCCCTTTTTGGCATAGCTACTGTTTCTATGCCACAAAACTTCAAGTCACTGACTGTGTGATTTAAATCATGAAAATGTCGTGCCACAGATGACTTCTCGTCCTTCTTTCTTATTGCACATTTATGTTAGCAAATTCTTGTTTTCAATTCTCTTTTTGTTTTCCCGACATAATACAAGTTACAAGTTGTGATGTAAACCTGTGTTCCAGTGACGGGGCGGGGCGCAGCGGCACCTACATCCTCATCCACATGGTCCTCAACAAGATGGCCAAAGGTGAGCCTGACTTTGTTTCTAAAGCTCTCACTCGTCCAGGAGGTTGCCATTGTAGAGGAGGTTTATACGAGTTTAAGACATTTCTCCTTTACTTCGAGAAAGAAATTGAAGAAAAATCAAAAAATCGTTCAGGTATCAGTATCATAAACCAAGTAAGGCAAGTTTATTTGTAGAACACAATTCATACACAAGGCATTTCAAAGTGAATCACAGTTGCATAAAATTGTAAGAAGCAGATCAAATCAATCTATAAAACATAAACAAGCAAAGAGCAGATAAAATACTTTCAGCGTCATATGCTGTTCCACATTTTAGCTGCAGGAAACTGAAATCTGGGAAACAACAGGAGACCGTCATTAATTCACCTCATCCGCCTCCTTTGCCTCCTTTGCCTCTTTTTGCTTTGTATCAACAAACATTTTATTCATCAAGTATAAAATGTTTTAATCTGCAGGTCAAAGTAATAAAACGGTTTAGGTTAAGCTGACACGTCTGAGTAAAAGTACAGCCTGTTATTTTGACCTTAACAGTGACTTATATGTTGTTTAGCTCGCTGTAGGTCGGCTCCACCTCCTCCAGACAAAGGTCTTGGTAAACAGACTCTGGACTGATGTTTTCATATTCTCTCTAGAAAATAAATCATACAGGAAGTTGTTAACAGAGCCCGTATACTGTATATCAGGTTAAACTAGTTATGATAATAGTGACCTCAGGATTTTGAGTTCCTCCAGCGCCTGTTCCTGGATCTGTGAGACACATTAGTCAGACACTTCACCTGCAGATGGACATGTGTCGCTGCATTTGGACTCATCTCACCTGTGCGTTTGCGCCTCTTGCAGAAGATGGTCAGAGTAATCACTGTGACGATGACGACGACACAGACTGGGATTAGGACCAGGATCATGGTCAGGTTCTGGGTGTTGGAGCTCCCCCTGTGGATCACAGAGTGTGTTTACATGCACTCAAGTGTCCCAGTTATTATCCGTATCCCGGATCTGGCAGTTTGAGAAATATGATGTTAATTGTGCCTAATTGTGATAATGGTTTGTATATTTGGGGTCTGATGTAAATATGTAAATTTCCTACTTATAAACTGAACTAAACTTTATTTTCGGGCTTGGAGAGATTGAAGGAGATACACGGCTAGCAATGGAATGAACAGCCTCAAATATTAGTCGTGTCAGAGCCGTGAGCAACTACTGCTGCGACAAGACGACTGACCTCTACAGGAATAAGGTAGGGGATGGTTTGAGTGGACGTGTGGGCAGAGCGAGGAGAGGTTTGGGTTTGGTGCATCCTCGGGTTGTCAGTTAAAGTGACAGTCTGGAAGTCTGAATGTATTGCAAATTTATAAAAAGTGCAAAATGGACCTCCTGCTCTTGTGTTTTTATGTAAAGTAAATTTCACTCTGTCTCTGCTCACTTTGCAAATTGACATCACTTTCATTTCCACTGATAGTTGAAGGACTCTCATGACTCTGTGATGGAACGGTACCTGGCGTCCTGTCGGCTCCTGCTCTGGGGGGGCTTCAGATGGACGCACTGTCACTGGGAAACCACCGGGGGGCACTGCAGCAGAAGGACAGAGATCAGAAACAGCTCAAACAGAGAGTGTACGACCTCAGACTCATCTGGAGAGACTTTGATCCAGACTTGAAGTGAGCTTTGGTCCAGATGAACCTGATAGTCCCGGAGTCAGAGCTGCTCACGTTTCTGATCTTCACTGTCACTACACTAAAGTCGTTTGTGTGTTTCTTATACTGAATCCTGTATCTGCCACTTTGTCCGTCGTCCCCCATCGCTGTAACCAGAATGTCCTCGTCAGAGCAGCTGTTTCTGCAGAAGGTCTTCTTCTTTCCTGGATTGTGGAAGATAAATGTGTAGCTAAAGTCTTCTCCTGCAGAAAGTGAGATCTCATGTTTTGATTCTGCGTCCGCCCCTGGAGTTAGAGAGAGCAGACGTCACCTCAGAATTAGTTATGCACCGATCCAACGCTGATATCGGAGCCGATCATGAAAAATTACTGGATCAGGTCTCAATTATAAATATCAGATCCTGAACCGATATCTGCTTTGGCTCTCATCGTTTAAAACACAATTCTCACTTAATCAAAGCACTTAATCTCATTTTGAGGCTCTTTGCCTGGAGAAATCTACACAGGTTAGAGAGCAACTCTTCATTTAGTGCAGAAAAGTCCAAAGACCATTGTTTAATACTGTATTTTTGTTACAGTTTATAGAAAATCCCTCGATATGTAACATCTCGTTTACAACATAAGGATTTATTGGTCTCATAATGAAGAAATTCACTTGTTACAAAAGACCATTCCCTTTTTCAGTCACACTTTAAGAAAGTCTGGCTGGATCAGTGCGTCTCTACTCAGAGCTCACCTTCAAAACAAGCTTTCTAGAATCATCAGTAAACAGCTGCACCATCACAGCTGACCCCTCTCCCCCACTGCATGAAGCCTTTGAGCCTCTACAGTTCTAGACTGATCAGTAACACTCACCGTCTGTGACTTCAATCATAAATTCGCAGTAAGAACGTCCAACAGGCCTGTCCCAGACGCTTCGGTATCGCCCTGAGTCGCTCAGAGTGAGGTTGGAGATGGTCACTCTGATGTAGTCCTCTGGAGGAGAACTTTAATCTCATGTTCGATGCTGAATCTGCCGTTTGTTTGTCGACTTCCTGAGGTCTGCACCAAGATGTCTCCCTCCTCACAGTCGTTTTTACAAAAGATCCTTCTTGTCACGTTCAGATTTTTTCCAGACCAACACCTAACCGACAGATCTCCTCCTTTTGGCTTCTTAAAAACATTAATAGCGGTGTCTGTGGGTCGGGCGTCCCACAGCAGAACTGTGCAGAAGAACAACAGAACCAAGTCAGAACACAGTCTAATGAAACATTTATGTTACATTTCTCACCGAACCACAGCAGCCACAGCCTCCAGGAGCTCATGATGATGTGGACTGAGAAATGAAGAAACAACTTCACTGAAAACAGAAGTCTAACGAGTCCTGCAGATTATGAGAACTGAGAAGTGTCTTCACTGTGAACGGCATCGAGCTGAAGAGGAAATAAGACGAGTGAGACGTGTGTGAGGCGGGTTTATTTATGGAGCACAAATCATACACAGGGAAATTAAGTGCTTCAGTTACAGAAAAATACAAAAAACTGATCAAATCAAACCATAAAACATAAATTAATGAATTACATTGTGGCAAAGAGTTCAGATAAAATACTTTCACTGTAAAAATAAAATTAAAGTTATTTTGTCCTTGATTTGAGAAACTATTTTCAATACATCTTAATTTGTTGAAATAATATCGGTGATGTTTGTTTCTTAATTTAAGTGTAAAAAAAACTTGCCCCATGAACAGATTCCTTGATATTAGTCACTGAAATAAGGGTCAAATGTACTTATTAATAAAGTACTTTTCTGTAGATTGATTTTTGCTGAGTTCAGTGTCATACTCTGTGTTTTCAGCCTGGATTTAAATATTGTCAGAGTTTAATTCTGTCTCTTCATAAAGACTGTTCCAGGTTTTAGCTGCATAAACGCAGCCTCGCTGTATTTATTTCATGGTAGATTCATTAAAATCTCAAAGCCTATAATGTTATTTAATTATCATCCTCATTGTGTGAGGAGGTTTTGTACCAAAGGTCATTATGGCGTCACAGAGTCAGAGTTTATGAGACTGAAGCAGGTCATGTCTTATAATGAGCTCAGATCACTAGTGAATAAAGAATAAAACAAAAACAACTCTTTCCACCTCACAGATAAAGCCTTTTTATAAAAGGTGCACATGTGAAGGTGAGTTCAGCAGCTTCAGCGTCTGCAGATGTTGGTTCCTCTTTTACAGCCTCAGCCTCGTTACAAACACCATTACAAGATCAGGTTCATCCTCACAGATGCAACAGACAGTTCCTGACACATCATTTAGTGCAGTGGTTTTCAACCTGGGGGTCGTGAGACAAATTTGGGGGGTGCCAGATGTTGTAGATAGAAAATATATATTTATTAGCATAAAATATAATATTTCCTGTAGCATGTGTGTCCTATTTTTCCAGAGAGCCATTATTTTCTTTTTTTTTTCTTTCTCTACTCTCTGCACCACCGGGGCGACGGTGGTGCAGAGAGTAGAGCGGGTCGTCTTGTGACCAAAGGGTCGGCGGTTCGAATCCCGCAGGTGCCACTGTCGTTGTGTCCTTGGGCAAGACACTTCACCCACCTTGCCTCCAGTGTCTGCGTACACTGGTGTATGAATGAGAGTGTGAATGGGTGACTGGTTCCTTGATGTAAAGCGCTTTGAGTGCCTAAAGCAGGTAGAAAGGCGCTATATAAAATGTGACCATTTACCATTTACCATATAGGCTAATGTCCCTATTTCTCACGGTGTGACCCGAGTAGGGGCCTTTAACTGTTATAATGGGGGTCACGACTCCAAAAGGTTGAGAACCAATGATTTAGTGAACAGTAATGTTCCATTAGAAGTTCAAGTGACGGCAATTTTGACTTAAACACATTTCACACTGAGCTATATTTTTCTACTTCCTGTAAACTGTGGTTGTGCCTCCGTCCTGTTTATGGTAAACGCTGATGTTTCCCAAACACCATGTGCTTTTTGTTCCTCTCGCATTAATCTGGTGATGGGCACTGAGTCTTGTGTGACTCATCTGTAAAACACACAGAATTTCTGTAGAAGCCACCAACAAACACAAAATCGAGACCGCGCACCACTGAGTCCATCAACCTCTGAAAAGTCTGCGCCGCCCCCTTGAAGCCAAACGGCATGCGGAGGAACTCAAAAAGCCCGAATGGAGTTATCACCGCTGTCTTAGGCACATCGGCCGCCTGTACCAGGACCTGATGATACCCGCGCACCAGGTCCACCTTAGAGAAAACCGAGGCACCAGAAAACCGTGCAGAAAAATCCTGAATGTGTGGAATAGGATAACGGTCTGGTGTCGTTACGTTGTTTAAACGGCGAAAGTCACCGCACGGACGCCTTAGGCACCATGTGGAGGGGCGAAGCCCACGGGCTGTTAGAGCGTCTCACTATCCCCAACCTCTCCATAGTGGTGAACTCCTCCTTAGCGATAGCTAGTTTTGTCGTGTCAAGACGCCGCGAGCGCGCAAAAACCGGCGGACCAATAAGGGTCAAATGTACTTATTAATAAAAGTACTTTTCTGTAGATTGATTTTTGCTGAGTTCAGTGTCGTACTCTGTGGAAAAGAAGTGTTTTCAGCCTGGATTTAAATATTGTCAGAGTTTAATCAGTATCATAAACCAAGTAAGGCAAGTTTATTTGTAGAACACAATACATACACAAGGCATTTCAAAGTGAATCACAGTTGCATAAAATTGTAAGAAAGCAGATCAAATCAATCTATAAAACATAAACAAGCAAAGAGCAGATAAAATACTTTCAGCGTCATATGCTGTTCCACATTTTAGCTGCAGGAAACTGAAATCTGGGAAACAACAGGAGACCGTCATTAATTCACCTCATCCCGCCTCCTTTGCCTCCTTTGCCTCCTTTGCCTCTTTTTGCTTTATATCAACAAACATTTTATTCATCAAGTATAAAATGTTTTAATCTGCAGGTCAAAGTAATAAAACGGTTTAGGTTAAGCTGACACGTCTGAGTAAAAGTACAGCCTGTTATTTTGACCTTAACAGTGACTTATATGTTGTTTAGCTCGCTGTAGGTCGGCTCCACCTCCTCCAGACAAAGGTCTTGGTAAACAGACTCTGGACTGATGTTTTCATATTCTCTCTAGAAAATAAATCATACAGGAAGTTGTTAACAGAGCCCATATACTGTATATCAGGTTAAAATAGTTATGATAATAGTGACCTCAGGATTTGAGTTCCTCCAGCGCCTGTTCCTGGATCTGTGAGACACATTAGTCAGACACTTCACCTGCAGATGGACATGTGTCGCTGCATTTGGACTCATCTCACCTGTGCGTTTGCGCCTCTTGCAGCAGATGGTCAGAGTAATCACTCGGGTTGTCAGTTAAAGTGACAGTCTGGAAGTCTGAATGTATTGCAAATTTTATAAAAAGTGCAAAATCGACCACCTGCTCTTGTGTTTTTATGCTTTATGCTTCCTGCTTATCAAGAGTGCAGACGTATCTCTGCTTGCTGCTGCCGCTTGCCTCTTTATTTGCTTTTTAAATCATTCTATTTTTGGGCACATGTCTTGGATATGATGAAGATTCTTGCCTTAGAGACGGAAAGAGGACTTAATGACACGCTCCCTGTGGAACCCGGTAAGAAGACGGAAAAAACTGATACTTGCAACCTAAAGCTAAACGATACCATAACATTTCCGAAACTAAACAGACAACTTGGTGCTAGGCCAAAGCAAAGACAACATGCTCGTAAAAATGCACCTGGAATAAAGTTAACAAACAGATTTCACCTCTCTCAGAGGATGTGTATAACAAGCAGAAAAAGTCAGAGAGAAACACAGAGACAAACACTGTGCCAAGTGTCAAGGCCAGAGATACCCTGTTGCTTGGGGACGGAGCCATATCTAATATAAACAATGAGATACTGACTACAATCACTTATCCGTCTGCTACAGTTTCTGACATCACAGACGTTCTAAACAAGGAAATTAGAAATAACCCTGGGATAAATAAACTTGTTTTACATGTTGGTGCTGTTGACACAAGAAACGGAGAGTCTGAAGTCCTGAAAGAAAAGTTTAATAAACTTTTTGAGAGACTGGATTGCCTGGACAAAGACGCGATACAAATTTTCATCAGTGGACCTATCCCAAACATCGACGGGAGAATAAACAAATTCTCCCGGCTGTTTCAGTTGAATACATGGCTGTCAAAAGTCTGTGAGTCAAGAGGACTGTATTTCATAGAGAACTTTAATCTTTTCTGGAAACGCGACGATCTGTTTAAAGGAAATGGCCCACATTTGAGCAGAGGTGGAGTGAGACGACTGACGGAAAATCTCCTCCACGCTCTGCAGAATCCGTGGAGGCCTGAGCAACAAGAGAGAGCAGAGAGGAGCATGAGAAGAGCTCCTGGCTCACCAGCAAAGGTTTCGCCTGCATCCCCAATAAAAGATTCAGTCGCAGCTGCATCATCTGCACCTACAGTAAAGGACTCAGCCACAGCTAAGGATCCAGCCACAGCAGCACCAGCAGCACCTACAGTAATGGACTCAGCCACAGTTAAGGATCCAGCCACAGTTAAGGAATCAGCTGCGCCGGAAAACATCTCAACCATAGCAGCGGCGCCACCTGCATCTGCATCTCCGGGGAAAAGCTCCGCTTCAGCACCACCTGCATCTATAGTAAATGATTCAGCCGAAGGAGCACTTTCTTCAACTCCACCGCAGGCCTTGAGCCCGACTGGTACATCTACACCCTCCAGAGATTTTTCTGAATCATTCCCATCACCAAAGTCACCTATGGGATTTCCCAGCCATTTTGAAGCCTTGATAAAACAAGGGATTCAAATGACTCCCCGCACTCCAGTCATGTCAAGACCAAGGCTTTCATCCCCGAAGAAGTATCATGCCCCTCCCCACCTCCGATTTCCAGCAGCTTCACTGCTGCTGTCTAGGACATTAAGGGCCTCTGCGTTGCTACCATCCATAGCAAACTCAAAACCAACCAGAGGTCCATAGAGGGAATGTGTTCTTCTGAAACAATTAGTATAGTCAAACAACATAGATTAGATAAGAGGGCAACAGTCAGACCGTCCAATTAAAGAACTCTAATCCATATCCCTTGCAAAAAGATTCCATCCACTCAAACACAGATAAATCTTAAACATGCTGTACTCAATGCCAGATCGTTAAAAAACAAGTCCTTTTTAATAAATAGTTTTATTTCTTCTTATAATCTAGATTTTATGTTTTTAACTGAAACATGGCTTGACAAAAACACTGGTAACGCAGTTTTGATTGAGTGTAGTCCATCAAATTTCAATTTTGTGTCTGAAACACGCCAAAACCAGAGGGGCGGGGGTGTCTGTGCAATATACAGGGACAATATAGTCATCCACAAATTGTCATTTGGGGTTTTTCTATCATTTGAGTATGTGTCTTTCAAAATGGAGATAAAACAATCTTCCATTCTTTATATGACCATTTACAAACCACCACAGAATTGTTTTATCGAAGACTTCACTGAATTACTTTCATTTATATGCACTGATTTTGATTGTTTGGTCATTTCAGGTGATTTTAATGTGCATGTGGATGTGACCAATGACAGGCATGCAAAAGAACTTAATGCTGTTCTTGAAATGTTTGGTTTAACTCAGCACGTGAGTGAGGCGACCCACAACAAAGGTCACACTCTAGATCTAGTTATTACAAAAGGTGTTAATATATCAAATGTGAATGTTGTTGATGTTGCTTTATCTGATCATTTTTGTGTCTTTTTGACTTGTCTGTTACACCAAAACCAGTGGTTGGGCCTGGAGTTATTCAAAGAAGACACATAAATGATACAACAAGGACACAGTTTATGGAAATGATCAGATTTGAAAATCCTCCATGTTCAAATGTTGATAATCTGTTGGACTCTTATACATCAAGCGTCTTAAATGTTTTGGATACTATTGCTCCTGTCAAGGTAAAAATGGTTAACAATAGACAAAAGGCACCTTGGAGAAGTGAAGATTCGGTCAGGGCACAGAAAAGGGAGTGCCGAAAAGCCGAAAGGAAATGGCGCAAGTCAAAGCTCCAGGTTCATTGTGAGATATACAAAGAAGTGCTTTGTGAGTTCAACCAGATTTTGCATGGAGAAAGGGAGAAATACTTCTCTAAAATCATCGCAAACTGTAGAAACAATTCTCGTGTCTGTTTTCCACAGTAAACAGATTAACTAACCCTCCAGTTTCACTGCCCTTAGAACTAATCTCTACATCTAAGTGCAATGAGTTTGCAATATTTTTTTATGATAAAGTCCAAGGCATAAAAATGCCATAATTTCCACAACACAAATACCAACCCTGCCACCAACTAGACACCTTGAGCTGACACATTTCACTCCTGTTACTGACAAAACAATCGAAGAGGTCATCTCCAGTTTGAGTTCATGTACATGCTGCCTTGATGAATTACCCACTAGATTTCTGAAGTCTGTGCTGACCAGCTTGTTACCACAACTTGTTCAGTTTGTTAACATCTCATTTGAGACTGGAGCATTTCCAAAGGCCTTGAAAACCGCGGTCATTAAGCCTCTTCTAAAGAAGAGCAGCCTTGATCCCAAGGTACTGAACAACTACCGGCCCATATCAAACCTACCGTTTTAGGAAAAGTCCTAGAGAAAGTAATATATCAACAGCTCACTTACTTTCTCCTATCTAACAATGTGTTTGATACTTCCAGTCAGGATTTAGGCCCCACCACAGCACTGAGACAGCTCTGATCAAGGTGACAAATGATATCCGTATGAACACCAATGCAGGTAAGGTCTCAGTTTTAGTTCTGCTGGACCTGAGCGCTGCCTTTGACACAGTGGACCATGGGATCTTACTTCACAGGTTAGAAAACTGGGTGGGAATCTCTGGTACTGCTCTAAACTGGTTCAAGTCCTATCTCGAGGATAGGACGTACTTTGTCGAAATTGGCAACTGTGTCTCAGACAAAATTTCCATGACCTGTGGAGTCCCCAGGGGTCAATCTTGGGACCCCTCTTATTCAACCTGTACATGCTTCCATTGGGTCAGCTAATAAACAGCAACAATGTGTCGTACCACAACTACGCAGATGACACTCAGATCTACGTGTCACTGACGGCAGGTGAACATGGCCTGTAGATACTCTCTGTCACTGCATCGAACAGATCAGTTTGTGGATGCAAAACAACTTTCTCCAACTAAATTCAGACAAAACTGAAATCATTGTCTTTGGCCCACAGACACAAAGACAAAGTGTTATCAGTCACCTTGAGTCTCTTGCTCTAAAACCAAAAAATCAGGTTAGAAATCTAGGAGTAATCATGGACTCAGACCTGAACTTAAACAGCCACATCAAAGCAATAACATCATCAGCTTTTACCATCTGAAGAACATTGCTAAGATCAGAGGAATAGTGTCAAAACCAGACTTAGAGAGACTCATCCATGCATTTGTCTCTAGCAGGTTAGACTACTGTAACGGCCTGCTCACTGGCCTGTCTAAACGAGCTGTTAGAGCTGCAGAACATCCAGAACGCTGCTGCTCGAGTCCTGACAAAAACCAGGAAATACGACCACATTAGTCCAGTGCTCCGGTCTCTGCACTGGCTTCCTGTCACTCAGAGAATAGAATTTAAAACAGCTCTGCTTGTGTACAAGTCTTTTCATGGTTTAGCACCAAAGTCCATCTCTGACATGTTAGAGCCGTATGAACCATCTCGGGCCCTGAGAACTTCAGGGAGGGGTCTCCTGGTGGTTCCCAGAGTCAATAATAAACACGGTGAGGCTGCGTTTCAGTTTCATGCAGCTCAAATCTGGAACAGTCTTCATGAGGATGTGAGACAGGCCTCAACTCTGACAATGTTCAAATCCAGGCTGAAAACAGCTCTTTTTACCCGTGCATATGAAAACTGAAAGTATTTTATCTGCACTCTTGACTTTTACTGTAATTGATTAACTTTGTGTTGTTGTTTTATTGATTGATTTTAACTGTTTTCTTGTAATTTTTCTGCAACTGTGAAGCACTTTGAATTGCCTCGTGTATGAATTGTGCTCTACAAATAAACTTGCCTTGCCTTGCCTTGATTGGTTGGGACAAATCCTCGATCAAATAGCTGAACTCTTGAAGGAGCTCATCAATAGCTGTGCTTGATATCAAAATACACTTTCTAACTTAAGAACAGCCGCTAGTTTGCGCTCCAGATTCTTTTCCAGGTGTTGAGAATCATCACTGTTTGATAAAACATCCAAATCCTCTTGACAGTCAATACTGCTTTCCACATCTGACATCTTTCCATCTAATTCTTCAGGATTCTCATGTATTTGAACAATACCTGGTTTAAAATCGCAAGCATTACTAGAATGTTTCTGTATTTATGAGTTTTGTACCGTTCATAGACGTTTGTTTTGTATTCACAGTTTTTGAAGACGCAGGTGAGAGTTTCACTGTTTTTGAGGTGTCCAAATATATGCTTGAAAAATCCACTGGTATCGATTCCTGATTGCAACCACAAATTGGACATACAAATGTTGAGATGTTTTCTTGCGATTTAAAAGTGGAGTGATTTCGTGAAAGGTGACTCAAAAGGCTATTCCAGGTTTTGAATCTGCATACACAATCAGGGTAGGTGCAGGGATAAGAGTAACCGCGTCCATAATGTCCATGCACAAGTTTGTAGTGCTTCAGCAGCAGTGATCTTCTTTCACAGGTGTGGTTGCAGTCTTTACAATTCCACATTCAATCTCCACTTAAGAAAAGAAAAACAGTGGAAACCAATGTACTAACAACGCTTAACAACGAGTTAAAGTAGCAGATTAAATAACTCACCTCAGATATTGCTGTCCAAAGTCCTCCAAGATAGGATGAGGAAGCAACTTCTTTACCGCTGTATAATTGTTTTGCAGGATAAATATCAATAACACATCATCTGTAAGAGAAATAAAGTTAAATATGTTCACTACTTTGTTTTTTCCCCAAACAGCCTTTGGTTGTTTACGTGTAAACTCAGATGTGGGGTCATGCCATCAGATTGGCACGTGCAGAATTAAGTTCTGTGCAAATAGAAATAAAAAAGAAAACGAAAAAGTGTTTCCAAGTAGAATAAAAGTAAATGCACAATGTCAGGTGTGTTTAAATTAGTAAGTAGTAAAAATATGTTATTAATCCTTAGAACTTAATACCACCAACTTAATGTCAAATTACAAAATTAACTTTACATTTACTTTACTCACAATATTAAATGTTGTGAAATATATAAGCAATTACATTAATGACACATTCAAATCTGTCGCCTTTCGGCAAAATTTGCCGTTTTGTCCTCGGAAAAAGCCATTCACGTGAATCGTATAGATCTGTAATAAAAAAATAGGGCTGGGGGCTATGCCTTGTGAATTAACTCTGCTGGGGCTGAGGCTTGTAAAAGTTCACAGGTGCCATTATGCCAAAATATGCCATTTCCCTGTGGCTGCTCCAGGCGGTTTGCCCCACACTTGCTCACTGTAACTCCACCTGTGCAGCAGCCCGCATCCACCCGCTATGAGCTCAGCTACTCGCTAACCCGCTCCAACAGACGCACCACTGAGGGTCGTGAACCGCATGACACATCGCGCTGACGCTGAGGTGAAATTTATACAGCTGTATGTTACCAAATATGAACTTTACTGCTCTTATTTAGCAGCTAGCGGTAGCTAATGCATCAGTCTGCACAACAAAGTTACACCAGCACAGTGCGCAGCTGTGCATGAGACTGAGCACCAACTAGTGTAAGGTTTTGCGATGACTGTAGCTTTCATATATGACAATACCGGTGTGAAACGTGAGAGCATCTACAAGCTAACCTTTAAAGCTAATGTGGATAGCTGTCGCTTACTGTGAGGCTAAAGTGAACGGGCAGTCCTCTCCAGGTGGACCGTGTGGTCACTGGGCGCTCACAGATATGAGCGTGTTGTTTCTGCTCATCAGAGATGTTGATGTTGGCAAATTTACTAAAATTGACTCACACCTCTTTGGACTTGTACAAATCTGCCAAACGTTTCAGCTTTTAGTAGCCCACTGTAGATACCATACTACTAAGTTTAGTGTTGAATCAATATGTGTCAGAACATATGCAATACAAAATAAATAAATAAAAGGATTGTTTGACTTCATTAATCATGGAATCTACCTATTCTGTTAAATTCCCACAAACCGGCGCGTTCCGCCACCGTCCGTGAACTGTCACTTTTTTCACTATGTATGTGCAATCCGCACATTACACAGACATGGAAACACATACATAGTGAAAAAGGTGACAGTTCACAGGCTGTGGCTGAACGCGGCGTTTGTGGGAATTTTTAACCGAACTCATAGATTCCATAATTAATTAACTAAATTTTTTGTTGTTGTGCATATGTTCTGACACATATTTTGATTCAACGCTAAACTTAGTAGGCTTTCATTTAGTTTTAGAACTGTAGTTCTCCTAATGGCTTTAGTTTAAATCAGAGTGGACAGAGACAGTAAAGGATTTGTACATAATGCTAAATTCAAAATCAGGTTCTGTACATCAGAAGATACGGTCTTCTATTTGAATAAAATCATAAAAAGGATTTTTAAAAATCCTATTAAATATTATTAAATATCAAACTTTTGACTCTTTATGGGAATATAGCCTATACACTTAAGAATATGCCACACTATACCATACAAATAAAATGGTATCTAAACTGGGCTGCAAAAAGTTGAAAGGTTTGGCAGATTTGAACAAGTCCAAAGAGGTGTGGGTCAGTTTTAGTAAATTTGCCAACGTCAACCTCTCTGATCAGCAGAAACAACACCAGAACCACTCATATCTGAGAGCCCCCAATGACCACACGGTCCACCTGGAGAGGTCAGCCCTCACCTGTGAGTGACCACACGGTCCACCTGGAGAGGTCAGCCCTCACCTGTGAGTGACCACACGGTCCACATGGAGAGGTCAGCCCTCACCTGTGAGTGACCACACGGTCCACCTGGAGAGGTCAGCCCTCACCTGTGAGTGACCACACGGTCCACATGGAGAGGTCAGCCCTCACCTGTGAGTGACCACACGGTCCACCTGGAGAGGTCAGCCCTCACCTGTGAGTGACCACACGGTCCACATGGAGAGGTCAGCCCTCACCTGTGAGTGACCACACGGTCCACCTGGAGAGGTCAGCCCTCACCTGTGAGTGACCACACGGTCCACCTGGAGAGGTCAGCCCTCTCCTCGCTGACCGCACCCGCGCATCAAACGAGCGCAGAGCTTACACGGAGCCATTGGGCAACTGCCCGTTCACTTTAGCCTCACAGTAAGCGACAGCTATCCACATTAGCTTTAAAGGTTAGCTTGATGCTCTCACGTTTCACACCGGTATTGTCAAATATGAAAGCTACAGTCATCGCAAAACCTTACACTAGTTTGGTGCTCAGTCTCATGCACAGCTGCGCACTGTGCTGGTGTAACTTTGTTGTGCAGACTGATGCATTAGCTACCGCTAGCTGCTAAATAAAAGCAGTAAAAGTTCATATTTGGTAACATACAGCTGTATAAATTTCACCTCAGCGTCAGCGCGATGTGTCATGCGGTTCACGACCCTCAGTGGTGCGTCTGTTGGAGCGGGTTAGCGAGTAGCTGAGCTCATAGCGGGTGGATGCGGGCTGCTGCACAGGTGGAGTTACAGTGAGCAAGTGTGGGGCAAACAAGCCAGAGGCTCCTGTAGTCGCAGCCACAGGGAAATAGCATATTTTGGCGTAACAGCACCAGTGGCGCCTCCAGAAATTGTTCATAGGGGTGGCCAGATGGGGCCACTTAAAATCTTGGGGTGGCAAACCAAAACTATCAGCCATAATTTCACAATTGTATTTACTGTTGTAGTAAACTGGCCTGTAGAAAAGTATCAGAAAGACTTAAGGAAACGTCTACTGCTATACTTTGTTTTGTTTTTTTATATTTAATGTTACTAATGATCCAATAACATTCATAACTGATACTACAGTACTACAATTAACACTGGCCAGTGGGGTGGCCAGGAGTCGGCCAGGGGTGGCCACCCCTGGTGGCGCCACTGAACAGCACTGGTGAACTTTTACAAAACTCAGCCCCTCCATAATTAATTCACACGGCATTCCCCCCTCCTTTTTGTTTTTTTTTTACAGATCTGCACGTTTCACGTCATTCCATGACTGGCTAAGCGGAGAACACTTTTTAGCAAAGTCGTTGACAATAAGTACGTTACTATTCTGTAGAATACAGCCAACAGGCCTCTGTGGTAAAGTTATCTGACATGTGTAGAGAAAAAAGTAATCTCACTGGAAATTAGGGGTGTGAACGGTTACAAAAAATTGTAACCGGTTAACCGTTTGTTTAAGAAGTGGACCGCAGTTGCGCTATACGGCCAATGGAGCGTGCAGTCACTTATCAGAATGATTCCTTCGTGTCACGGCCGCCACGCAATTGTCAGACATATACAATTATGATAAAGTAGGCCTAATTAGGTCGTACAGAAAACTTGCCGTAGAATTTGTAAAAACAAGTGTAAGTGTATATATATATATATATATATATATAAGGGCTGCCCGAGTGGGGCCTTCTCTCATTCAGAGAAAACAAGCCTTGAAGTTTTGTGGCGACTGCGCATGCGCAGAACCCTCTTCGGCTCGTCCGCATATATAATTCAATGCTCGTCCGTCCCAGGCGTCTCCCAGAAGGAAATATATCATATTTGGGCGTGATAGCGTCATCACGGAACCCTTTGCAGCACATGTGGATGTAAAAGCTGTCAATATTTGTGAAGGAAATACCCGCTGCAGAGCGGTCTTTCGACGCCGGTTTTCTTACTTCCGGGTTCCGTCTGGCTCGCAAGCGGACAAATCATCATAAAATAAGCATCATGTGGGGTGAGTTTTGTTATTTTTATACTCTGACATGAAAACTAAGATGTAAATGGAGGAAAATAGATACAAATCTCCACTTCGACCACTGCGTGAAAAATCAATATTTTCACCTGCCGTGTCTCGCCTTAATTTCTAAATAATACGTGTTCATTTTGACTTTTTTTCGGTTATCGGTTACTGATTTTTCCTAACCGGTTATGATTTACTAACCGGTTAACCGGTTAACCGGATAACCGGTCACACCCCTACTGGAAATATATTGCATTTTAAGCCTAAATGGGGTTGGTTTATCGTCTGGGGAAAGCGCCAGCATCGTTAACACAGCGACATAAAATAAACCCATTTTCGAACGCGGTCGCCAGACATCCATTTAGCCACACAAACTTTCACAGCGCAAAGTAACGATAAATGGCAAGTCGTCTAGAATAAAAGTTACACGATTTAACAAACTTACGCACGTTGTCGGGTTGTTCAATCCATGTGCAAACTTTCTGCTCGGCGGTTTCGGTAATGACGTCTCTCCAACTGCAGAGCGAAGTGAAGGGGGAGGAACCGAAAACAGAGGAAAGAGGCGGCAAAACACGGTGCATTGTGGGAGTTGGAGTTCTCCGACTCAATACATTGCCGTTTTGTACGGCAGAATTGTTGAGTTAATGCGTAACTTTTTAAAAGTATAGACGCGAAAAAAAACGTCTATTTTTATCTATAACAAAAAGGACATAGAAGTTTGATATATTAAAGGAAAAACTTACCTAAATTCATCAGAAATCGATGATATTCACAAGTAGCGTTTCAGAGAGCGCGGAGAAAATGCGTCACACCATACGCAGGAGAAGAACTTAATTTTGAACTTTGGGTCAAAGTAATAAATCACTTTGGTGTTAAGTCAAGCATTTTTAAGTTGTTTGGAAACCACATATTTCCTTTGTAATCAAAACATGAGAAATGTACTTTGGCTTTATGTAAATGTGTACCTTGCTTCAACTAGGGCCTAAATACTCTGTCTCTGCTCACTTTGCAAATTTACATCACTTTCATTTCCACTGATAGTTGAAGGACTCTCATGACTCTGTGATGGAACGGTACCTGGGCGTCCTGTCGGCTCCTGCTCTGGGGGGGCTTCAGATGGACGCACTGTCACTGGGAAACCACCGGGGGGCGCTGCAGCAGAAGGACAGAGATCAGAAACAGCTCAAACAGAGAGTGTACGACCTCAGACTCACCTGGAGAGACGTTGATCCAGACTTGATCTGAGCTTTGGTCCAGATGAACCTGATAGGCCCCGGAGTCAGCGCTGCTCACGTTTCTGATCTTCACTGTCACTTCACTCAGGTCGTCTGTGTGTTTCTTATACTGAATCCTGTATCTGCCACTTTGTCCTTCGTCCCCCGTCATCGCAACCAGAATGTCCTCCTCAGAGCAGCTGTTTCTGCAGAAGGTCTTCTTCTCTCCAGGATTGGGGAAGAGAAATGTCTGAGTGAAGTCTTCTCCTGCAGCAAGTGAGACCTCCCATTTTGATTTTGTGTCCTCCCCTGGAGTTAGAGAGAGCAGACGTCACCTCAGAATTAGTTATGCACCGATCCAACGCTGATATCGGAGCCGATCTTGGAAAATTTACTGGATCAGGTCTCAATTATAAATATCAGATCCTGAACCGATATCTGCTTTGGCTCTCATCGTTTACACAATTCTCACTTAATCAAAGCACTTAATCTCATTTGAGGCTCTTTGCCTGGAGAAATCTACACAGCAATGGGTTAGAGAGCAACTCTTCATTTACTGTAGAAAGGTCCAGGGACCATTGTTTAATACTGTATTTTTGTTACAGTTTATAGAAAATCCCTCGATATGTAACATCTCGTTTACAACATAAGGATTTATTGGTCTCATAATGAGAAATTCACTTGTTACAAAAGACCATTCCCTTTTTCAGTCACACTTTAAGAAAGTCTGGCTGGATCAGTGCATCTCTACTCAGAGCTCACCTTCAATCTTTCTAGAATCATCAGTAAACAGCTGCACCATCACAGCTGACCCCTCTCCCCCACTGCACGAAGCCTTTGAGCCTCTACAGTTTTAGACTGATCAGTAACACTCACCGTCTGTGACTTCAATCATAAATTCGGTGTAAAAACTTCCAACAGGCCTGTCCCAGACGCATTGGTATCGCCCTGAGTCGCTCAGAGTGAGGTTGGAGATGGTCACTCTGATGTAGTCCTCTGGAGGAGAACCTTTAATCTCATGTTTGATGCTGAATCTGCCGTTTGTTTGTCGACTTCCTGAGGTCTGCGCCAAGATGTCTCCCTCCTCACAGTCGTTTTTACAAAAGATCCTTCTTGTCACGTTTACATTTTTGCCTAACGAACACCAAACCGACTGCTCTCCTCCTTTTGGCTTCTTAAAAACACTAATAGCGGTGACTGTGGGTCGGGCGTCCCACAGCAGAAGAACTGTGCAGAAGAACAACAGAACCAAGTCAGAACACAGTCTAATGAAACATTTATGTTACATTTCTCACCGAACCACAGCAGCCACAGCCTCCAGGAGCTCATGATGATGTGGACTGAGAAATGAGGAAACAACTTCACTGAAAACAGAAGTCTAACGAGTCCTGCAGATTATGAGAACTGAGAAGTGTCTTCACTGTGAACGGCATCGAGCTGAAGAGGAAATAAGACGAGTGAGACGTGTGTGAGGCGGGTTTATTTATGGAGCACAAATCATACACAGGGAAATTAAGTGCTTCAGTTACAGAAAAATACAAAAAACTGATCAAATCAAACCATAAAACATAAATTAATGAATTACATTGTGGCAAAGAGTTCAGATAAAATACTTTCACTGTAAAAATAATCTACAAATAAGTAAATTTTTCTGTAAATACGTTTTTTTGTCATTCATTTGAGTAACTATTGTCAATTAATCTAAAATTACCTGAAATAGGATTGTTGTTGATGTTTCGTTTCTTTTGTTTATAAAAAAAAACTTGCCCCATAAACAGATTCCTTGATATTAGTCACTGAAATAAGGGTCAAATGTACTTATTAATAAAAGTACTTTTCTGTAGATTGATTTTTGCTGAGTTCAGGGTCGTATTCTGTGGAAAAGAAGTATTTTCAGCCTGGATTTAAACATTGTCAGAGTTTAATCCTGTCTCTTCATAAAGACTGTTCCAGGTTTCAGCTGCATAAACGCAGCCTCGCTGTATTTATTTAATGGTAGATTCATTAAAATCTCAAAGCCTATAATGTTATTTAATTATCATCCTCATTGTGTGAGGAGGTTTTGTACCAAAGGTCATTATGGCGTCACAGAGTCAGAGTTTATGAGACTGAAGCAGGTCATGTCTTATAATGAGCTCAGATCACTAGTGAATAAAGAATAAAACAAAAACAACTCTTTCCACCTCACAGATAAAGCCTTTTTATAAAAGGTGCACATGTTTAGTTTAGTTTATTAGTTTATTTGAGCAGTTAAAATTCTGCTCAAAAGGAGTGGGCTGAAGCAAGGCTTATAAGCGCCCACCCCCGACATCATTTGTTTTTTTTTTTTTTTTTTTTTGATTGATTTATTTCGAGCTACACAATACAGGCACAAAGCCAGAAAAAAAACACAACAAAAGAAAAAACAAAAAACAAACAAAATAAATAAATAATTACATTCAAGCTCGAAAAGGAGTGGGAAGAAGACAAGCTTATCGACTCCCACCCCTGTTCATAAACTTAAATAATAATGTGGTTGCAACAATAGCACTGCTTAGTACTTATTATCCTACAGAACAATTAACAATTAAGTTGGTTACATAGTTACAGGCACAACAATGTATTATATTAAGTCACATTCATAGTATGTTACACTTTATAACAAGTGTATAATTGTGTTCCCTATACCTATTTTATTGCCACGTTGGTATTACTGTTATTCACCATCATCACTACAGCCCATATAAGATCAAAGTGTTTGAATGATACATAACATACTCCACATTTATTCATGAAAGGCACAATGATCGCAGACTGATTGATGCTCATGATAACAAGAGTTGTCTTAATGATGTGTGTTAAAAGGATTCGGGGCTTTTCTTTTTTCTTTCCTGTGTCTGGACCTGCTGCCAGAGGGGAGCAGCCCCCGAGCAACAGGACCATCATTTATCAAGTGTCCTATACTGTGCATTAAAAGAGACAAGATTTAGGAGTCTGCTGCCAGAAGAGGGTTTCCTCGAGCTGCCGGCCCCCACATGTCTGCCCTGTACTACGAGTTATGTTGAATGCAGAGTACGAGGATATGTGCATGTTTTAATTGTAAGAATTTAATTCCTTTATATTACCATCAGCATCAATAGCAATACCGCTGTCTGGATCGATTAAATTTGATTCTAAGAATAATATATAAATTGTTAGGTATTTATCCTGGGCTGTTAAAATAATGCTGATAACACAACAGCAATAGTAATAACAATGGCAATAACAATTACAATTACCCCTCCTAATCATTCTTATGCTAATATGACACAATGCATTTTAAATAGCTATGATTAATAAGAATAAGGAAGACAAAAATAAAAAATAAAGAATGAAAACAAAAGCAAAACAAAAATACAGTCAAGACATACAGTATAGTTAATGTAAGATATTACTAATACAATATAGCCACCTAGTTATTTCTTATTTACTAAATTAAAAATTATAACCTCTTACAATAATAACAATAATAATAATAATACCAGTAATGGTATTATTTTTATGTAACACCCATTAGCAATCAAGTACTCATTTCCTCCTTCTGGTACTTAGACCATACTATTATTTTATATCTTGATTTGAAATTATGAATATTTGGACATTGTTTAAATTCTGCCCCAATTTGTTCCAGAGTTTAACTCCACATACAGACACACACATACTTTTCCTAGTGGAAGACACTGCTTGAGTCTTAAAGTTATCACACCCCCTCAGGTTATATCTCCCTTCTGTTCGTGTAAAAAGCATTTGTATCCTTGCAGGTAGCACATTTTTGTTGGCTTTAAACAGAAGTTGGGCAGTAGATAAATCAACTAAATCAGGCATTTTTAACAGTTTAGACTGCAGAAATAATATATTAGTGTGATCATAATATCCTACTTTGTGTATAATTCTTACAGCCCGTTTTTGGAGTATAACAAGGGGGTGTAATGAGCTTTTATAGTTATTGCCCCAAACTTCTACACAGTAATTTTGATATGGCAAAACTAATGAACTATATAACAAAATAATGCATTGTAATTTAAGAAAACTTTGCTTTATTAATGATTGAGATACTTTTGGAGACTTTACCTTGTATATGACTTATGTGTGGTTTCCAGCTTAATTTACTGTCAATGGTGACTCCTAAGAATTTAATTTCAGATACTGTATCTAAGACTACACCGTCTATATTTACTGAGTCTGTTTTTCCATTATAATCACCGAAAACATTACTTTAGTTTTATTTAAGTTGAGGGACAATTTGTTAATGTCCATCCATGTTTTAATTTCCTTAGTTCACAGTTTATGTTAGTTATTAAATTACTATAATTGTCGTTAGAATAGAAAATGTTTGTGTCATCTGCGAAAATGACTAATTTTAATAATTTAGACACATTAAAAATGTCAATAATATATAAATTGAACAACTGTCCAAGACAGATCCTTGTGGGACCCCACAACCAATGTCCAAATAACCTGATGTAAACTCCCCCATCTTCACATACTGTTGTCCCCCAGTTAAATAGCTTTGAATCCAGTTCAAAGCCACTCCCCTTATGCCATATCTGTCTAATTTTTTTAATAATATAGAATGATTTAGTGTATCAAATGCTTTTTTCAAGTCAATGAATATTCCAGCTGCATGTTTCTTTCCCTCTAAGCTATTAGTAATCTCTTCTATTGCATCAATGATGGCCATTGAAGTTGACCTTGCTGCTCGAACCCATACTGACCTTCATTAATTAGTTTATGCTTATCTATGAAATTATCCATTCTACTGTTATAAAGTTTCTCTAAGATTTTGGAAACTGGGGGAGCAGAGAGACAGGTCTGTAGTTAGTGAAGATGTGTTTGTTCCCATTTTTATATATAGGTATAACTTTTGCAATTTTCATTTTATTTGGAAATGTTCCTGTTTGAAACGATAGGTTGCATATGTAGGTTAATGGTTTCACGATACTGTATATAATTTGTTTAACTAGTGTCATATCTATATCAAAACAATCTGTAGATGATTTGTTCTTACACCCGTTAACGACATCTATTATTTCTGTTTCAGTTACTCCAGACAAAAACATCGTTTTTGAATTAATGTCTATCAATGACTCCATTTCGTTGTTACTACACTCCGGAATCTCTGCTGCCAGATCCGGTCCAACATTTACAAAAAACTATTAAAACTTTCCACAATATCATTCATATTATGGTTGTCATTGATCCCATCAATGAAATAGTTTGGATATGAATTATTTTTTGCATTACCTTTGATTATAGTGTTTAGTATTCCCCATACCCCTTTCATGTTGTTCTTGTTTTTATATAATAGATTGGTATAATATAGTTTCTTACTATTCCTTAATATATCGGTCAGTTTATTTTATATATTTTATATCTGCTTTCAGATTCATCTGTTCTTAATCTAATGAATTGTCTATATAGAGTGTTTTCTTCTTACAAGCATTTTGTAAACCCTTGGTTAGCCACGGACATTTTGTCGTTTTACTGTTTTTACTAAATTGCCGAATTGGACAGTGTTTATTGTATGCTATACTAAAAATTTCCATGAAAGTATCATAAGCCCTATCTACATCATTCTTGTTATATACCTCGTTCCAATCTTGTTTTATTAAGTCACTATGAAGTGAGTATATGGAGTCTTCAGTTTTTACGCGTTTATAAGAATATTTTTGAGGTGATTTCTGTTCTAACTCATTATCATCATACACCGTGAATACGGGCAGATGATCCGTTATATCACAAACCATTAGACCGCTGACATTTGTGAACTGCATATTATTAGTAAAGATGTTGTCAATGAGGGTTGCACTGTGCGTTGTTATTCTGCTAGGTCTTGTGATAGTTGGGTATAAACTCATACTGTACATCCTATTAATATACTCATCAGTTGTTTTATGTTTATTTGGATTTAACAGATCGATGTTGTAATCCCCACAGATAAATAATACCTTGTTACTCAATTCTGAGAATGTTTTTTCTGCCCAATTTGTAAATATTTCCACGCATGAGCCTGGTGACCTGTATAAACAACTAACTATTATGTTTTTCTTTTTTTCATTGATAATTTCTATTGATAAGCATTCAAGTAAGTTGTTTATTGATGCTGTCATATTTTCTAATATTTTGAATTTAAATTTGTTGAGGACATATATAGCAACTCCTCCTCCACCTTTACTGGTTCTGTTTACATAGTTTAACGTATAATTGTTTAACTCAAACATAATGCCTTTATCCTCATTAAACCATGTTTCTGATATTGCAATGATACTAAATGATTGCTCAAACTGTTGTAAGTATTCTTTATCGCATCGAAATTCGCGTACATGCTTCTACTGTTGAAATGGATAATTGAGAATTTCCCTTCTGATTTAACAGATTTGTTAAATTCATTCTCAGTGTAGTATTTGCAATTAGTTGCATTAGCTGTTAAAAAGAGGTTATCTGGGTCTATCTGATCCTCCAAGTCTAGTACATTATGCTCGGTGTATTCTGAAGTTTTCAGCTCTAAGAGCTCATAATCCAAGATCCTTTGCTGTAATCCTAGATCACTGCTATCAGCAGTATATGTAGTATGATTGGACGTCATTGTATAAGTATATTCGGATACTGTATACATGTATATTCATACATATATACACACACACATACATACATACATATATACAGTATATACATACACACTTTTTTTTTTTTTTTTCCCCCTTATTATCTCATTGACCCACTACTGGATTCATTCGTACCTATTCAGTTCTTCTATGTCTCTTATAACCAATACTTTAGCTTTTTCAGGTGGTCCATTAAGTTTAATGTATATTTTACCATTCATAACCCAGGTGTTCTGTATTTTGTTTTGTTTCCTCAAAAATCTGGCTTTTTAGCAATGTCCGCATTTTTTTTAGTCAGGTGATCATTCAGAAAAATGTGTGTACCTCTCAGTTTTTTTCCTTGCTTCATCAATGCGATCTTGTGTTTTCGATTGGCAAATCTCAGGATCACAGCTGGCTGAATGTTGTCCCTCGTGGGGAGAGGATGACAGGCCTCAATCATATTCGCGTCCAGGGTGCGATTTGTCAAAAAAACAGAAGGGGGGATAATTACTTAATCACTTTATTGCTGTTGAACTTGAAACCCAGTGTTGTTAGATGTGTTCTATTCTGCAAAAAGATTTCAGTGCTTTCATGTTTTAACATGTCCTGCATGCTTTGGCGGGACTCAGTAAGGCCCGGACTCTGCATCTGACTCGCTGAGCGGAGCTCATTGCATCTTGTCTTAACAGCTCTGGAGGGGGTGGATCTGCCTTGTACATAGACGTCCGAGCTATAGGGGGCGACCCCAATGAGCGTGTGTGTTGCTCAGGGAGTTGGGCCGTTTTGGAAAACTCTTGATCAAACTTTGAGTGACCAGGGTAGTGTGACCAGGGCCACAGGTGTCTTTCTTTTTTGAGGGACAGAGCTGGAAATGTTACGGAATGCACAATGAACGCGCGCGGCTGGTACTTCTCAGAACCGGTGTTCTGTCGAAATCGCTTCCCTTGTCGAAATGTATAGCGTAAAGGTTCCTCATCCTGTTTGTCAAACGGTCGCTATTGTAAAACACACAGGATTTCACACATGGCTGGGGGCATTAACGCACCTGATGTGCGGGTTACGGGTTCCCCCGCGGTCCCCGCAGGGCCAGCTGCCCAGACCGTCATAAAATTCTCCTATGATCGCGGGTCGGGTTGGGGCGGTCGCTGCCACTCATTGCCGCAGTGCGCGCATTCATTGTTCAGCCACGATTCATTCTATCATCTTTACAGCGGGGTTTTGACATAAATATGCGGCGGATTTTCACAAAATAAGCAGCGTTTTGCTGAATGTGATCCAAAAACGCTTTTGTGGAGCTTAATGTCTATTTTCCACGGCATGTGCGTCTGTGCACAACTTTTCTGCCCCTCTCAGCGCTCTGAACAGGGAGAGAGAGAGCGCGAGGGGAGCTCATTTTTGTATGTGTGCAAAATAGATTTAACTGATCATAAAGTCAATAAGGACATAACACAGTTCCCTGTGCATAAGATTGATTCATCAGAAATGATACATGCAGTAGCCTTATACACTTAAAAAGTCTGTCAATAGAGTAAGTAAAAAGGGAGGGGGTGTGGCCCTCTACATTGATTCTCATCTAAAATGTAAAATTATTGAACAAAAACAATTGCTGTGAAAAATTTGATGGAAATGCTTACTGTGGAAATAACAAATGAGATTGGTAAAAATATGTTGATCAGTTGTGTGTATAGAGCACCAGGGTCTTGTGTTGAATCATTTACAGATAAAATCCTTGAGATGTTTGAACAAATTAATAACAAATCATTAATGTTGTGTGGTGACTTCAATATAGATCTGGGAAACCCTATAGCATCAAGTGAATTTAGGAATTATATGAAGAGCACAGATCTATACCCAATGATAACCAAACCAACAAGGGTGACTACACATAGTGCAACCATCATTGACAATATATTTACAAATGTACGTGGTAAATTAATTAGTGGTATCCTTATGACAGACGTGAGTGATCATCTCCCTATATTTATAATTTATGAGAAAACATGTTATGATATTATACAAGATGAAACTACAACATTCATTCGCGATAAATCTAGTAAGGCTTTAGAGACCTTCAGAGAAGATCTGAAGAAACAGAGCTGGGATAGAGTATACACAGATGATGTTAATTCTGCCTATGAAGCTTTTATGTCGACATTAATTAGTTTATATGATAAAATTGTAAAATAACCAAAATAAACACTTACATCAGGAAAATACTGTTAACAATCCATGGATGACAAATGGACTGAAAAATGCCTGCAAGAAAAAAAACTATTTGTATAGATTGTTTCTAAGATCAAGAACTAAAGATGCTGAAGATAGGTACAAAAAATATAAAAACAAATTAGTTGGAATCATACGAAGGGAAAAAAAGGATTACTATACTAAATTGCTAGACAAAAATAAAAATAGTAGCAAAGACACATGGAGTGTAATAAATACTGTCATGCAAAAAGGCAAAGTAAAAACAAAATTTCCAAATTATTTTACAAAGAATAATGTTGACATTTACAATAAAACTGAAATTGTGAATGAATTCAATGATTATTTTGTAAATATTGGCCCTACCTTGTCACAACAAATCCCAGATGGAAACACCAATGGTGGAACAGTACCAGATAATGTTAGCAGTATTTTTCTTGAAAGTGTACAAGCGAGTGACATATTGACAATTGTCCAGAAGTGTGCCAATAAAAAATCAAATGATTATACTGATATGAATATGGTATTGATAAAGCAAATCATAGATGTAATTATTGAGCCTTTTACCTATATCTGTAATTTGTCATTTACCTCAGGGATATTTCCAGACCGCATGAAAATAGCCAAAGTAATTCCACTCTTTAAAAAAGGAAATAAATCAGAATTTTCTAATTATAGACCAATATCATTACTTCCACAGTTCTCTAAAATTCTGGAGAAGTTATTTGTGATTAGACTGAATAAATTTCTAACTGAATTCAAGATTTTAAGTAACAGCCAATATGGGTTTCGTCCTAATCACTCAACTGCTACAGCAATTATGGAACTAACTGAAGAAATTGCTAATGCTATAGACAAAAAGCACTATTTAGTAGCATCTTTGTAGATCTTCAAAAAGCGTTCGATACGCTGGACCACAAGATATTGATGCATAAATTAAATAAATATGGTATCAGAGGTGTGGCACACCAATGGATTACCAGCTACTTAAAAAACAGAAGTCAATTTGTTGAAATTAACAGCATAAAGTCTAAAAATTGTAACATAACTTGCGGGGTACCACAAGGATCGGTCCTAGGACCTATACTTTTTCTTCTATATGTAAATGACATTGTGTCTGTGTCTCAGTTACTTAGGTGCATTCTATTTGCGGATGACACCACTTTATTTTATTCAGGAAAAAATATAAAAGATGTCTTACAAATCGTAGAGAATGAATTTCAAAAAATTATGAGGTGGTTCAGTGCCAACAAATTGTCCCTAAATATTAGCAAGACAAAGTTTATGATTTTTTGTAGTAAAAGGAAATATGTCGAAGCGTCATTGTTTATTAATGGATTAGAAATCGAAAGGGCACATGAGATTAAGTTTCTAGGTATTATGATTGATGAACATTTGACATGGAAATCACATATTGATAATGTCAAAGTAAAGGTATCCCAATTAATAGCTGTGGTGCATAAAGTCAAAGATTCTCTAAACAAGAGTGCATTGTTTTTGTTGTATAACTCATTGATTGTTCCATATCTGACCTACTGCATTGAAGTGTGGGGAAGTGCCTGCAAAACATACATTAATCCAATTTTTCTTTTACAGAAAAGAGCGATTAGAGTCGTTAGTGGAAAAGGATACAGAGACCATACTAATCCTTTGTTCATACAACTAAAAACTCTTAATTTAACGAATTAGTAGAGTTTAATCTACTAAAAGTCATGTATAAAGCTCATCTGGAAAATTTACCAAACAATTTGCAAAACAGATTCACTAAGAGAAAAAGTAGATATGATCTAAAAGGTACTGAGCTTTTTACAAAACCCAGGTTTCAATCGGCTGTAAAGGAAAGATGTATATCAATTAATGGTGTCGCTCTGTGGAACAGTCTTGATTGCAAAATTAAAACTTCTAAGTCCATTTACGTGTTTAAGAAGTATGTTAAATTATCAATGTTACAGAAATATGATACTGCGGAGTAGCAGATCAACTTTATTTATGTATTTTTGTGTTTTGATGTCTTGGACCAAAAAACAAAAAAGAGAAAAGAAAAAAGATGGCTGCATGAGACAGCTTAAAAGTTAAATGAACTGGAACTGTAAATGATTTTGTGTTGATAGGGGGCAGACATAAGTTTTTACTTCTTTCTGCTCCTTTTCATTCATGTTAAATGCTGTTGTTGCATTTGTTTTTAAATGAATGAAATAAATAAAAAAATGAAAATGAAAGTCCAAGAAACAGCGAAAGGTGAAAGTGTTTCTGACTCCCCAGACCCTCGCTCTCTGTGCGCATCAAAGCCGCTAAAGCAGAGCTCACCCGCGTCTCATATAAAATGAAATCAACTGACCAGAAGGTGCACAGACCTTGAACACAGCCAATTTTACAATTCTATCCCCCTACGTTTAATACAATAATACGCCAGAAGTAGGGATAGGGATTAAAGAAACAGAGACTGGGACAAGAAAACCAGAAGGGGGGAAAATCCCCCCATCCCCCCAGCAAATCGCACCCTGTTCGCGTCCACATGTATGTTATTGGACACGAGAAAGTCCACAACCTGCTTCTCTGCAGAGTTCACCTCCTGTTCACTTGGCTCTCCCCCGCTGCCCGCCACCACAGCGTGTGCATATGAGCGGGGCTTGATTTTCAGTCCAGTCACAATAACATCGTTCAGTCTTGAATATTGTTCTAGGTCTTCTACTCTTTTTTCCAACACGGATATCCTTTTGTCTTTTTCCTCGATACGCACACGTAGCTCCGATACTTCCTCCACAAGTTTCAGAATCTTGTCCTGTTTATCCTTTATATCACTTACATCCTTCGAGAGAAAGTCCAGCGCTTTTTTAATATCCTCCACCTCCTCCATAGCTCGAGTTTTTGGTTGTATAGGCATCAGGCTGGCTAGTTGTTGTATGCTGGTCTGGCGAGGCAGCCAACTAGCTATTGTAGAGCTAGCTAGCTAGCTAGCTTCTCACGACGCACTCTTCCAGATGTTCTTTGTCACTACCTGCAATGTCCATATTCCTTTAACCGTAACCAAATCTCTTATAATCCAAGGCAATCCAAGATATCAAACGTCACAACAGAGCCACAAACAACGCTCCGCGCAACCACTGTGCACCGGAACGAGTGCACGGTGAAGGTGAAGGTGAGTTCAGCAGCTTCAGCGTCTGCAGATGTTGGTTCCTCTTTTACAGCCTCAGCCTCGTTACAAACACCATTACAAGATCAGGTTCATCCTCACAGATGCAACAGACAGTTCCTGACACATCATTTAGTGCAGTGGTTTTCAACCTGGGGGTCGTGAGACAAATTTGGGGGGTGCCAGATCTTGTAGATAGAAAATATATATTTTATTAGCATAAAATATAATATTTTCCTGTAGCATGTGTGTCCTATTTTACCAGAGAGCCATTATTTGTTCGAATTTGATTCATTTTTTTTTTTTTTTTTTTTAAGAATTATATAGGCTAATGTCCCTATTTCTCACGGTGTGACCCGAGTAGGGCCTTTAACTGTTATAATGGGGGTCACGACTCCAAAAGGTTGAGAACCAATGATTTAGTGAACAGTAATGTTCCATTAGAAGTTCAAGTGACGGCAATTTTGACTTAAACACATTTCACACTGAGCTATTTTTCTACTTCCTGTAAACTGTGGTTGTGCCTCCGTCCTGTTTATGGTAAACGCTAATGTTTCCCAAACACCATGTGCTTTTTGTTCCTCTCGCATGAATCTGGTGATGGGCACTGAGTCTTGTGTGACTCATCTGTAAAACACACAGAATTTCTGTAGAAGTTAAACAGAATTCAACCTGAAAAGACTCACAGAGACGTGTTGCGTTAGACAGTTGAACTTAATTGAGATTGGGGCTCAGACCCCGGCGGAAGATGGCCGAACGATACGGACTGCCTGGTGTTGATGATGATGCCCAGCATCTTCCCCCGGAGCCTGGACCTGGTGGTGGTATAACGGGACCCGATGCGCGTAGATATGACAGGCAAAGCCCGGGAGGAGGAGGGGCGGAGGAGGGTCGCTGCACGCTGTGAACTCCGAGTGATTGACCGGGGAGCTTATGAAGGGGATCCTGGACTGTGAATGGCTGAGCGGGACAGCGCTGCGCTGATTGCTGATGCGAAAGCGCGCTTGCGATGGGGTCGAGATTGAGTGCTGGTAAAGCAGCCGTGAAAGATGAGTGAAGCTGCAGGTACGTCTCCAGGTTGAATTTGCGCTCAAGCTTCATATGTGTCCTTACTGTCCTCTATTCTCTGTTTTAGGAGTCTTCTTTCCACTGTAACTCCTCCTTTCTTCACTGCAGCTCCACATCAGCAGTAACAAAGTAAAAAGTACATTTGAAGTACAGTAACTTCCAGGGATGTTCACAGATTGAGCTCAGGTCGTCTTTGCCCTTTATTTATTCATGCTACAGAAACTATGACTGGATCACCTACAGCAGCTCCTCCCAAACTTCAACTAATTCACTCACTTCAAAGAATATGTAATAAAGTTTTCTCATAAACTCTTTAAACAATTACAGTCGTTTAAATCAAAACTCCTCGATCTGTAACGTCTCGTTTGCAGGAAAAGACAAAAGACAAGACTATTGAAGTGGAGTCCAAAGTATTCGATCTTTCAAATGTAGTGGAGTAAAAGTAGTAAGTTTGAAGTAAAGTACAGATCCTCAAAAACTCTAGTTAAGTAGAGTACTGTAGTAAAAGTACTTAGTTACAGACACCTCTGACATAAACAAATGCAGAGTTGTAGAATGGTCTCTTTCCCCTGATTTGGCTCTTTCAGGCGTCTCCTCTTTAGTTTTCCTCCTGAAGCCTCCAGTTCCTCCAGTGACCGGCGTCTCCAGCGCGGCACAATGGCCCAGAGCTTGTTAACTCCTCGAGCAGCAGTCGGTCTGCGGCGCTGAAGAGGCTCCTTTTGTCTTTCAAATCAAAGTGTTGAATGAGGGTTTTCTCGTCCGTGTTGTTCGCACGTCCAAGAGCCGCTTTGGGCCAAACTCGGCCTGAACTTAGAGCGTTTGTCGGGATAATTGTTTCCCATTTGCTCTAATCACAGACAGTACGGCTCCTCAGAGAGAGATTTGGACTAAATAACCGTCTCTTTTATACCAAGACTTGATCCAGATCCGATGTTCCATATTTTCATTCTTCCTGTCGATGGAGAAACAAAAGTCACAAATCTCCATGAAGAGCTTTTCAAAGCAGGTGTGAAACATTAGTTCTCAACAGACCACGTTATTTGACCTAAACAGCTGCAGCGTTTGGGGATTTACTCATTCTGTTACTGGTTTTAATGTTTTCTTCACATATTCTTGTTTGGATCTTTTCTGGCAGACGAGATGCCTCATGGAAGGGCGGGCGATATCGACAGAAATCGATATCTCAATGTTTTCAGGGGCTTTCTCACTAACGGACAGGAAGTGACATAGATATGACATCACAAATATAAACTGTTGCCGTGCCGACCATGTTATGTCAATGAAATGAGTCAAGCTGCTGTGGAACTTTACCTCTATCGATGTCACTTCCTGTCAGCAGCTTAAACATTAAAAGAACTACATTTCTGTGGGTCCAAAGGTTGGAAACAGCTCTTCTCGTGTATCAGATGAAACTGTTTATTTACAACGGTGTGTTGTTTTTGTGACAGGAGCGAAGGAGATCGACATCGCAGCGAAGCTGGAGCATCTGAGAGACCAGAGGCCGGGCATGGTCCAGACCAAGGTACCGCACTGTGACATTAACGCCGCTTCTACTAAACTCACAATAATGTGACAGAACTAGGGTGACCCACTGACCCTGTCCCACCAATTTAGATAATGTCCCACTTTTTCATCTTTGCCGAGTGAACTGAAGGGTGTAAAGTTAGATTTAAACTGAGAATGACCTTTTATCCAAAAATCGTACAATATTGGGTGTCTTCACTTTCTGGATTACAATATTTTGTGACCTATCAAATGTGCGTTTGGGCTAAAATAGATTTTGTCTGTGACGAACAATCACTCGTCATGGGGAAAGTCTTGGTTGTCCACTGAGACAGTGACAAAGATCTTAAATAGAACTGTCGTACGACAAAGACGAGCTGCGACCGACATCAGGCAGAGTGTGATATTTTGGAAGGCTAGTCCCGGGCTGCGTCCGAAACCATCACATTATAGCCTCGAAGTACTAACACTCAGAGCCGGTGCTGGCCCTTCTGGGGCCCTAAGCAAAAATCCACTCGGGGGCCCTGCAGTACACATCCCATGGCTATTTGATGAAGAGTGAACCCATTTATGGTCAAAACCAGTTCCACTGTGCAGTAGTGCAGAAGTGGAACATAACCTCAGTTTGGGCCCTGCCCCACTGTGTGAGAACCACTAACCACTAAGCCACTGTCAGACTGGAGTTTAGGAACTAGTCTATTTCCCCCACTTTTTAAAATGGTAAAAGGTCACTGACCCAGTTTGGGAACCACTGACTTTAAAACTAACTGAAACCTGCACCTGATGGTTATATTTGTATCTTACCACTGAGAATCAGCCTGACAGTAATTTGTTTTAGACCGTGCACATTCCGAGAACTAGAGTTACTGAAAGTAACTGCACTCATGAGAACCGTGTGGATTCAACTCTCATTTGAGACAAAATGCGTTTTGGCTTTTCTCTCCTCTATTCACTGCAGGAACTGCAGGATGTGAAATACAGCTTAAAAGTGTCATGATATGTGTAGAGAAAAATCAGGTCCAGGCACTCCTCATTTGCAAAAGTAGAAAAGGCCTGACGAAGGTGCAAGCCCGACACACGTTGGTATAATTTTTAATGTTTCTGGCCCATAAATTAAGCCTTTTCTACTTTTGTAAATGATGAGTGCCTGGACCTGATTTTTCTCTGCACGTTCTATTGCCTCCTTCCATGAGCACCATCTTTTTTCTGGATACCAGAAGCTCCTTGTTCTAATGTCTGTTAAGTGTCATTGTGATATGTCGGACAAAGGAGGACAGATCACTTTAAGCTCTCGGGAACATCTTGAATGTATGTGATGTTGTCCAGTACTTGGCCACATCATAACTGATCGTTTAACAGATGAGGCATTTACCGTCAGTGCCGGATGTTTTATGCACAAGCGACATTCTGTCTCGGAAATTCTCCTCCTGCTCTGTACAGGTGAAACTAGCTCTGTTTCAAGCCTACTGCTCACATCTGTACACCGCACATCTGTACACCGCACATCTGTGGGTGAATTATAAAAAGTTTCAAGTGCAGCCCAATTCGGATGCTTCTTATCATGGCGGACACTGACGCACATCCGGTTTGGCGTAAGACCTCTTACCAATCGGCTGGTTTCGGATGGGGCATCAGAGTGAGCCTCTTCTCGCCCTGCACTTTTTCACAGGAATAAACACCGCTATCACGCAGCACTCGCCTCAGCTAAACTCGTCTGGAGCCTGAGATTCGCTACAATAAACTTTGGCTACGATTCTCTCTTTGAACCATCGCACAGTGGAGACGAGAGCAGCTCACGATTTTACAATCCCCACATGGAGCAATATGACATCTATGAATCTGATAAGACCAAAGAAATCCTCATATTTGGGCCGTGGCTTGTTATCCCAGGGGGGTTTTAGGTCCCGACGCTGCAGGCGAGGTTTACAGAGGTTTACGTCCTAAACCTCCCTCTTCTCTCTTCCCTCCAGGACCAGTTCGAGTTCGCCTTGACGACGGTCGCCGAGGAAGTGAACGCCATCTTGAAGTCCCTGCCGCAGTAGGAGGGATACCCCGCCTCGTCGGCCATTTTGTGTCTCCGGTTTCTCGTCGTCCGTTTGTCACGTCGTCGCTCAGCCTTGGCCGTACGATTGGCTCCGTATCGTGGTCACTAAGGCACAGCTCCATCTTTTATATCAATACTTCCATATTTTGTCGTACTCTTTGAGAACTGCAGTGATTAGCTTTAGCGGCTAACTGTGAACCTGCGTGAAACTGACCTTCTGGTTCTTTTCTTCTTGTGTTTCCGATCTTGATGCTTTTCAGTAGCAGTTGTATGTAGCACTCCTGGCTGCACTGTACACGTTTGAAATGGCATTGACTAAACTTTGTGACATATTTTTAGCTGCGAACCACTGAATACGAGGTCGCCTGTTCTGCTTTTTATGTTTCAACTTTTAACTTCAGAGAATCTCAGAGTTTTAATGTTTCCTCTTTACTGTAATTCCTCCAAATGTTCACACTTAATAATTAAAGGGAATTAATTCATAGATGAACCGATCACATCTCAGCTTTAAGAGTCAGAACAGGCGACCGACAAATGTGTTTCTGAAATCTATTTATTCAATTATATCATTGTTATGTTTAATTATAATGATTGTTTATTATTATTACTTTCAACAGTTTTGTCTATGCCCCGCCCTTTCACTGCATGACTCCTCCCCCTCCCCCTCCTCTCTTCATCCTGACCTCCGCTCGTATCTTCCAAAGCGCTGTTATGATATTTCCCGACAGAGCGATTCGAGCTGAAGCCAAGGACGAGCTTCTGAAACGGAGTCTGATGAAAGACGGCGACGCGGAGAAAAGATGATGCAACTTTGCAGCGAAAACGTGTCATTTTTATCGACCGACGGTTTCGGCTGAAAAAAGGAGGATCTACGGAGTTAAAGCCTGGGCTCTTTGGGGGGAGTTCAGACTAGATCAGGTTTATTTCTTCATTCAGTCGACTTTACTTGAGTGGTTTTAAAGTATGTGATCAGTCTCGTTACAGAACTAAATTTCCATGTGTCAAACCATGAACATAAAACACACCCTTTCATTAGAATACAGGCGCAGACGTTACTAAACTTTAGGCCGTTTTCTCCAAATGAGGTTTTTATTCATCTCCACTTTAGTCGCTCTTACAGACTCCACACTTTACAGGCTTGAATTCAACGACATTTAATTCGTGACGGATTTATTGAGCTTTGACTCCCCCCAAAAAAACAAGGCACTGTTTGAATTTTGACCGATTCTTTGTCTCATAGTTTATCCAAAAACTAAACAAGATCCAAAATCCCTCTGAGCAAATCGTTGTAAGTAATTTGTCACAAATAAAACCACAACAGGGTTTCCGCGGGGGCATTAAAACTCATTAAATAAATGGTGGAAAAATCAAGGCCTTAAATGTGATTAAAAAGCATTAAATTGGATCTACATTTATTGGAAAATAACAATGACATTGCTCAAAAATCTTTACTGCATGAGTTCATCAAAATACCAAAAATGATGGTCTAAAACAGAAGTTCCCATAGTGGGGGTCGCAAGATATTTTCAAGACAATATTGTTTTTTTAAATTATCGACAATGAATCTGATGTGTTCAAAGCAAACATTAGTAAACAAAATATTGTGCGGCTGAATTTATTATAAATACAATAATATTTTACAGTGGGGGGTCCCGAGTTGTTGGTCTGGTGATTTTGGGGTCGCAGCCTAAAACGTTTGGGGACCCTGGTCTAAAACATATTCAGTTGCCGTTTTGGCTGATATCGACTAAAGCTAAAAAGTTGTTTTTTTTGTCCAATTCTTGTTCCTCTGTTTAATCAAATGTTTGTGAAACTTATGAAATATGTGGTGTTATCGTATTTTGGCCAGAACCCGCCTTCAATAGGTTTTAAATTACTTTATTCTTCCTATGTAAACTAAAAAAATGTTTCTCATATTTACATCAGTAATCTACAGCAAAAGTTTCGAATTGATATCTCAAAATTATTTTTCCCCCCGATTCAACTACAGTTTCTATTAAAAAAGTTAATTTCAGAAGTGTTGGCATCTTTCCATTTCACACCAGGAATAGTGGAGGCTCGTCCCGCTTCTTCTGTATTAGTCCTTTGGGTGAAAGTGATGCCAAGTAGGGCAGGGCGATATGGCCTAAAATCTATATCATGATATAAAAAAGAAATATCACGATAACGATATATTTGACGATATAATTGACAATGGACACATTTCTTTAAAATCTCAGCCTTACGCCTATTGGGAAGATTAATTCAGTGATATATATATTTTTTTTTAAATGACAAACTAATTTCCTTGCAAATATGATCTACTCAAGAAGCTTACATCTTTCATTTAATTTTACTTTTTAAGCACCTGTCCCTGTGTTCTACAGTCAGTGTTTATGCTGCTCTGATGGAGCTGAGCATAAAATTATATCGTGTCAACAACGATATCAAAAATTACAACGATATCAAAAAATATATCACGATAACGATATGCGATATGATATGGCCCACCCCTAATGCCAAGCGTCCACGATGATATAAATGTCCTTAGGTTTGCCTCGCTCAGCCATTTAAGGTTAAAAACAAGCATTTATTGATCATAATTTTGACAGAGGCGCGTAATGACCAGCTGTTTTGATTGACACCCGCGTCAACCAATGACACATGTTCAAAATTGTGACATCACTAAGAAGGCGGTCAGAACACGTAAACCTGTACTCCTGATTGGCTGTGTCAATCTATTTTTGTATTGTAAAATATTAATATTAGTCTTATTTAGTGAATTATTTATTTACTAGTATGTTTTATTAAGTTATTAGGCCCGAGAGCCTGGCAGGGTCCGGGCCTGTTGTTATTGTACATAGATGTAATTCCCTTTGTAACATGTCGTTGCAGGAAAAGATAAAACTATTGCTCTGAAACTGGAGAAAAGAGAAACGTTCACTTTTTTCATTCACGGGAACCACTTTGAAGGAATTCTCTTGGTATCGGTTAATATCGGATATCGGCAGATACTCAAACCGCCAGTATCGGTATCGGAAATAAAAAAATCTGGATCGGTGCATCTCTATAGAAAACTGACCAAACTCTCCCTTTTACAGTGTTTATTTGATGACGTTTATCCAGGAAGTGACTCCAACATGTCTGTGTCTTTCCCACGCTTATTCATTCACAAATCCTGACAAGTTTGGTATCCACGTGTAGCACGAAAGGCTGTGACCGAGATGACGCTGTAATCCAAATATGGTCATTTCCTTTTGCAGGCTTGGAATCAACAATATTTGGAAGTTTTTTTCACAGGGATTTTTCCATCTAGTTCTAGCCTGATTTATTGAGCTTTGAACCAAAAAAATCAGACTTTTTTTTCACTTCTAAAAAACGTATTCAAAAACTAACTGTCGAGACGGCCGAGGCCCTAAGTGGGCTTTGGTCATGGCGTTATGGAAATATGAGAAATGTTTTGATTTAAATAAAATATGCTTTGCAGGATTTACATATATCATATAACATCAATGTTATACTGCTTGTTGAGTACATTATAGGTCTATGGGAAACCGTAGCAGCCACTTATACGTACTCATAGAATAGTAGCTTTTATTTTCATTATCCTAGTTATTTTCATATGCTTTGTGTTTTACCTGCTATAGGAAATAATATGTGGATGCTAAAGTACATTATAGACATATGAGAGTCATAGAAGTCATTTATAAGTACTTTGACAAAGTCAATTGTTGTGTGTGATAAATAATAATGTGTTTGCAAACTTATGCTAAAGCCAATGATATGATTTTATAAAATACTTATAATTTTGTAACATGAGTAGAAGTTCATGACCTTAAACTCCTATTGTTTGAACTTACGACCTTATGAAAGTGTGGTGTTGCATTGTAAGCCTTCAAAGGGGGAAGTGGTTTTGTGGCCTAGTGCTGGTGACGATTCTGGTCTTGTTACACCTCAAAACGGGTGTGGAATTTAGCAATGCCGTGGTTGACAGAATTGTTTAGACAACCTACTGAGCAAGACATCCTCTACGGACCTTTGAATACCCATGTAAAAGACCAAACCCAAAGATGGTGGGCAGGCATAAACTGTGTAAAGGAAGCCATATGGAAATGCCGGAATGTGTCAGCCTCAAAGCACTTTGTTATGTCCTCAGAACAGATTTTGAGAGTGTCCGTAACTAAAGTGAAGGACTATATTCTAAGAGATAAAATGTATTTAAATGAAGAAAAAGTACATAATATGTGGAAAACTAAATGTTTACAACCTTATGGAACCTTTTGACCGAGATCAATTTGGTCAATTTTAAAGATTTTATAAATGTTAAGTGAAATTGCCTTTTTAACCCTTTCAGATTTGAATGGATACTCAAAAATGAGCTAAATGATTATAAACGATTTGATATGTAAGCAATGTGTTTTTATTTTCTGTAAATAAAAAGTAAAAAGTGTAAGTATTCTACCCTCCTTTTTCCTTTGTACATTTAGGGAAATCTTGTGGTGGCTAGTTGCAGGAGTACAACCGGTCTTATTGGCACACAACTGAGAGCACATGTTAGAGCTATTGAGACGACTGATTGTCACATGCTGACCCTTATGCCTCATCTAGCAGAGGATTTGTGGCCTATAAGATTGGTTGTATACTCGCTGTGGAAACAGTCAAACACGAATAAAGTCCCTGAACACATTTTCCGTTGCCCAGTGCTCATTGTAGAGAAACTACCTCACAAATTCTAAAGTAATTTCAAAACATCTGCCTGAAGACCTTCTCTGTTGGTGAGTAATCCCTCTTTCTTGCACTTTTCAAGTAAGGGAAGTCTTTCAGTGTTGTGAGGAAAAGATTTAAGGGTCTTAACATTGGGGAGTCCACTGGGGTCAATTCCCTTAGATTCACAAGTCTGTTGGTTTTTATCTGAGCAATTTCGTCACTAACCAACAAAAATAAAACTGTTATTTAAAACCAGGCCTGATTTATTAATTAGATTGTGTTGCTTAAAATAGAGGCAGTTTTACTTATAGCTACAGTGTCTATGAGAACATACAATGACTCCAGAAAACCTGCAGCAGATTTTCCTCATATTTATATTTAATCCACAGCTTTATTTTCACATGGATGTCTCTACATTACATTATTTTCCCTTCTCACCTGCAGCGTCTCGCCTTAAAAACGTAGAGATAAAACTCTCTTTACCTGAGCCTCTGGAGCTGAAGTTAATTACAGTTTGAATCATGAATTATGTGATAGATTTGTCCTGATACGAGGCTCACGTTTGGGCTGCAGGAGGAGTGTAATCTGAGCTGATGCTATCGAGGCGCAAAATCACTAAACGCAATATTATAAAACGACACAGGAAATGACAGAAGATTTTAGCCTGAAAAATGTTATAAACAAATAAACAAAAGTATTTCATCTGTGGACGAAAAGCAGGAGGAGAATCTCACATCGTTTTTATGAACAAGCCTCAAAGTTCAGGTCAAAACAAATAAATGTTATAACTCAATTTAAACATGAATATGGCAGCTTTACCATGCTGTGACATCACCTGCATACCCCACAGCAGCGGCTCTTTAAAGGTTTTGGTTTTGAGGTTTGAATGAAAAAAGTAGAAGGAAGGAAAACTAGAGCCGTCACGATAATTACTATTGTCTTCTCTATCGTTCAATAATAACAGATAAATACAGGTTTGGGCTCTGAAAGTATCTGAAAGTTCACATTTTTCTAATGTGATACTTTATTTTTCACCCTCAGTAGGTCGTATTTCATGTAGGATATTTTAAGAAGAGATCATCTTACGTCACATTGTTCGTGCAAATATGTATTTATCTTTTTCTTTTGCCCTAACTAAAACAATAAAGATTAGTTGAATCATTTGACTCATTTGAACAATCAAACACAGTGCAGTGAGCCCATGTGAACAGCAGGTGGAGCCATCGCACAGTTTAAAAAGGTGAGAAGCTCCTTCATAAAAACACCTGCTGCTTTTTTCTTTCACTTGTTTGCCGACATATTCCATGATGATGTTTCAGACTTTAGAGAGAAGAATAAAAGGGGGAAAAATATGAATTATTATGAATTAAAAGTTGTTTTTTTTATCTTTGCACGAACAATGTGACGTAAGATGATCTCATCTTAAAATATCCTACATGAAATACGACCTACTGAGGGTGAAAAATAAAGTATTACATTAGAAAAATGTGAACGTTCAGATACTTTCAGAGCCCAAACCTGTATTTATCTGTTATTACTGAACGATAGAGAAGACAATAGTAATTATCGTGACAGCTCTAGTTTTCCTTCCTTCTACTTTTTTCATTCAAACAAAGAGCCGCTCTTGAGATGTGTGTGTGGGGTATGCAGGTGATGTCACAGCATGGTAAAGCTGCCATACTCATGTTTACAGATGGTTATGATATGCCATTACACTTTTTTTCCCCCATCCATACATGAACAAAAAGGAACAGAATGAAGATTAATCTTGTAATATCTGTTCCCATTAGTAACTTTACAAAATAAAATCAGAAATCCCCATCATTTTACCCCAACTCATCACCAGGTCACAAAACATAACAAAACAGCATCATTTGTCTTACAGTTCACTTCAGTTGTTTTCAATTTTTTCGTAATCACTCAGAATTTTGTCTTTGTACATTTTTTTGAATTGTAAACACTTGTACAACATTTAAATTCCACAATTTAACTCCATAAACAGACGGACATTTCCGTTTCAACGATGTTCCTGCAAACATATTCCGAAAATGATATTTTCTTCTATGGGAAACGTCTTGTGCAACAAAATTACTTTGAACATCATTTGGCAATGTTTTTTTTTTAGCTTTCCACATAATAATCTAAATGTTTAAGTCGACGAGATCCTTACATTTAAGAAGTTTATTTTCAATAAATAAAGGATTAGTGTGCTCTCTATAACCTTTCTTACTGATGATTCTAATTGCTCTTTTTGCAGCAGGAACAAAGGCTTGGTGGTACAAGTGTATGTGTTACCCCAGACTTCAGCACAATAACTGAAATATGGGAGAATCATTGAGGAATAAAGCAAACTCAACAAGCTACAATCAAACAAATCTCTAACTTTATATAAATGCCAATACTTTTGCTGACCTTTCTTTTTACATAGTCAATATGAGCTTTCCACTTTAATGTTTCGTCTAAAACAACACCTAGAAACTGAACTTCCTTGACTCTTTTTATACTGACTCCATCAATTGTAATTTTCACATTATCAATTTTGCTATGATTACTGAAAATCATATAGTTTGTTTTGTCCCAATTTAAAGATAACTTATTTTCGTTAAACCAATTTCTCACTTTTGACATTTCTTCTTCAATTCTTTCCGATAGCTCCAACAAATCACTTCCTGATTGAAATATACTGGTGTCATCAGCAAACAACAAAAAATGTAACCTGTTGTTGAGTCACAAATGTCAATAATAAACAAAATAAAAAGCAATGGCCCTAAAACAGACCCTTGCGGAAAACCACATATGACCTCTCTACATTCAGAATCTAAGCCATTGATATGTACATACTGCTTACGGTTTGTAATATAACTTTGAAGCCACTGATGTGTTATACCCCTAATTCCATAGTTAGATGATTTTGACAGTAACAGATCATGATTTATGGTGTCAAATGCTTTACACCTACAGTGTATTCTTTTCTTTCAATTGCAGCTGTTATATTTTCCACCAGTGCAGAGAGCGCTAGGCTTGTGGATCTTTGGTATCGGAATCCATACTGTTTTTCAGAGAGTAATTTATGTTTATCTAAAAAGTTTGTTAATTTTTGTGCAAACCATTTCTCAAGGACTTTAGAAAACTGTGAGAGCAGCGACACTGGTCTGTAATTGTTAAATGTGTGCTTGTCTCCATCTTTAAACAGTGGAATTACTTTAGCAACTTTCATTTGTTCAGGAAAAACACCAGTTTGTATAGACAGATTACAAATGAAAGTCAGTGGTTTAACAATGCAGTCAATAGTTCTTTTAATAATTGTCATGTCTAGTCCATCACTGTCTGTGGAGGTTTTATTTTTACATTTATTTACAATAGATAAGATGTCATAATCACTGATCTCTTCAACAAACAGGGACTGAATGATTCTGCTTCCCAATTTGCACGTTTTATTTCCGTTAGTTGCATTCATAGTGTTCGCAATATTGGCCCCAATATTTGTAAAAAACAAATTAAATTCATTGGCAATAGTTTTGCTGTTGTTATGCACAACATCCTTCTCAATGAAATGATCTGGTATCTTTTCTTGTCTAGAGTTTGGTCTTATTACTTTATTCAATACATTCCATGTTGCTTTCATGTTTCCATGATTTCTCTCAGTTTTCTATTATAATAGTCCTTCTCTACGGAGCCGGCCAGGGAACATGACGAGAATTTTTGTAATTGCGTTTTTTCGCAATACTTTGCGAAATAACGCAATAGTTTTGCGATAAAACCTATTAATTATTGCGAAATAACGCAATAGTTTTGCGATAAAACCCAATAATTATTGCGAAATAACGCAATCATATTTGGGTAGAGAACGTGGCGTATAGACTCTACACTATCATCCTCCACACACAATGGAGCATGAATATGGGGAAATTAACTGACCTTTATTTTGCATTGGGTTTAAAATACAAAGAATCAAGATTAGTGCTGCCAACAGACATGGTGTTAATGTATCTAAGTGAAAGACATCTTATTACGTATAACGTGGAAGCTGTACGAGGTCTTGGAGGGTGTCCCAGAGTCATGAGAGGCGATTTCAGATTAGCACAGCCAGGCCCCGAGATCAGGAGAGAGGGTCACTCCCGGACCGATGTCTAGCTGACAAAACTGGCCTGAATTTACGATCATATCCACCAACCCCGGGTGAATTTTGTCGCTTGTCCCCAAACAGCTACATGCGCCTTTACGCATCTTCCCCACTGCAGCAGCGCTGTGTCAGAGGCACCAGCGCGGGGACAAGCACCAGGATCGTCTGGAAATGCTCCAACGCTTCCACCCATCCTGTCAAGTGCATGAATGGGGGAATTTAATTGATCTTTATTTCGAATTGGATTTAAATGCAGAGAATTAAGATTAGTGCTGACCAACAAACATGTATTCCTGTAGGCTAAATGGCAAAGGGGGCTCTCAAGGCGTAAGGACTCCGACCTGGCGGTTCTGGTTGAATTCATAACCAGAATGATACAGTTGTGTGCACGGTTCTGGACAGCAGGGATACCGGTGGATGTACGACAAGTGCAGAGAAAATGGTTTAGGCAGGAGAAAGGAAGATGTGCATTATCCTCAGGGAATTGAATCCAAACGGTGTGAAGGCAAACCAGGAGACTTCAAAGAAGTCTTTTTCAGAGGACCTAACTTTATCTGGCATATTGACTTTTACGACAAATAGAAGAATTCGTAAGTTTAGCATTTAGTACAGACTTTGGCGCTGGTAATCCCCGAGCCAAAAGAGCGCACAATGATCCAGAGGCAAAGGTGGTGCGCGCAGGGAGATGGTCGTTTTCGTTCTCAGACAGGCCAAACTTTTAATTCACACATCCTTGACGGGATGGGTGGAAGCGCTGGAGCATTGGATACCAAACCTGTCAGTATTAGTGAATGAATAAGCTGGGAAGACACAGACATGTTGGAGTCACTTCCTGGATAAACGTCATCAAATAAACACTGTAAAGATTTTTGACTTCCGATACCGATACTGGCGGTTTGAGTATCTGCCGATATCCGATATTAACCAATACCAAGAGAATTCCTTCAAAGTGGTTCCGTGAATGAAAAAAGTGAACGTTTCTCTTTTCTCCAGTTTCAGAGCAATAGTTTTATCTTTTCCTGCAAACGACATGTTACAAAGGGAATTACATCTATGAATAAACGTCTGGGAAAACATTACACAAGGATCACTGGACTTTTCTACATGAAATATCCTTGAGTATAAGACAGGCTTTAGGTCACATAAACATAAACAAGTCACATAAAAGATCTGATCATTATAACATGTGCATTACAAATGTGTTATATCAGTTATTCTTTAACAGCATTTCATAAAGTACAATACAAACACTTGGCCGCTCCAGCAGTAGCTGTTTTATCTAATTAAGTGATCCAATCATTCTGTCCCAGCTTTGATTAGCTGACGTTAGCATTAGCATACTGTAGCTAGCCGCAGCATTTAGCACGGTGATTAAAAATACGTTTACGGAGGTTAAAACTAACTGACAAAAAGGGAAATGTTTAGTATAAAGTGTAATAATTTTCAGTCCACTTCACTGTCTTCATAAACAGCACCTGTCGCCTTGGCAACACTGTCTCTGCAGGATCCGCCGGCAACAGTCTCTGGCCACGGCCAATGAGAATGCAGAGAGTGACGGGACCAGCGGCCAATCAGACGAGCCTCAGACATAAACAGGAAGAAAAACTGGGGGAAATACGTGATTAATTATAAAAAGAGCCCAGTCTCTGCTTCAACGTGACTTTTATTCAGTTGTTGACACCGAGAGAACAAAAATATCTTTAAGTCCATTCACTTTTTACAGGAGACTTCACGTCGGGTTCGGATCAAATGTTTTTCAACGGCCACAAAATCAAATGACTACAGATAAACTTTACTACTTTACTACATAAATCTCTGTAAATAACCATCATCTTTAAGGCACATCTCACCAGCTGAACTTACAGCCAAAAGGAGGATCTAAGAAAACAGGGCCGCAGTTTTGGGGCCCCAGAAAATATGTAATTATTATATTAATTTCAGCATTTAATCTCTGTGTGAAATGGAGAGATTATGTCCATACTTCTGAGATGAACTTGACGCAGCAACATAAAAGTCCCATTCATTTTCCCATAGACTAAAAATATAATTATTCAGTGAGTTCTGGTCCAATATTGGAACTACTTTAGTTTGTATTGTATGTATTTGTTGTAGTGTGGGCTGGTGTTTGGAAGAGTGTGAATAAAACACAACTCCACTCCAGTCTGTTGTTGATGAAGATACATTATTGCTAAAACTAAATCTAATTTTATCCTGATAAGGGCCTTTCAAAACCTACTGAATATTTGCGACTAAATTATTGAAAAGCAAAATGTTAAATCCTCAGTTTTGCCTCTCTCTAGTGCTGGTTAGCTCTGCTTAGTCCCACTGTAGTTCTTCTGTAGTCACTCTTTAGCCGTGTTTAGCCCATTTTAGCATCTCTTTAGATCTGGTTTAGCCACATCCCATATTAGCATCTGTCATTGCCTTTTCTTCTTTAGCACTTTTCCGATTTACCCTCTTAGCCCCTATGTCTCTCTATGTCTGTTTAGCTCCTCTTTAGACCTTTTAACACAGATTTAGCCCCTCTTAGCCCCATATTAGCGTCTCTCTATATCCTGGTTTAGCTCCTCTTAGCACCTTTTAACACAGATTTAGCCCCTCTTCAGCCCCATATTAGCATCTCTCTATATCCTGTTTAGCTCTCTTTAGCACCTTTTTAACACAGATTTAGCCCTCTTTAGCCATATTAGCATCTCACTATGTCCTGGTTTAGCTCCTCTTTAGCACCTTTTAACACAGATTTAGCCCTCTTCAGCCCATATTAGCATCTCTCTATGTCCTGGTTTAGCTCTCTTTAGCACCTTTTTAACACAGATTTAGCCCCTCTTTAGCCCCATATTAGCGTCTCTCTATGTCCTGGTTTAGCTCCTCTTTAGCACCTTTTTAACACAGATTTAGCCCCTCTTCAGCCCCATATTAGCATCTCTCTATATCCTGGTTTAGCTCCTCTTTAGCACCTTTTTAACACAGATTTAGCCCTCTTTAGCCCCATATTAGCATCTCACTATGTCCTGGTTTAGCTCCTCTTTAGCACCTTTTAAACACAGATTTAGCCCTCTTCAGCCCCATATTAGCATCTCTCTATTCCTGGTTTAGCTCCTCTTAGCACCTTTTTAACACAGATTTAGCCCCTCTTTAGCCCATATTAGCATCTCTATGTCCTGGTTTAGCTCCTCTTTAGCACCTTTTAAACACAGATTTAGCCCCTCTTCAGCCCCATATTAGCATCTCTCTATGTCCTGGTTTAGCTCCTCTTTAGCACCTTTTAAACACAGATTTAGCCCCTCTTTAGCCCCATATTAGCATCTCTTTATGTCCTGGTTTAGCTCAGGCCCGGATCTACAGTGGTGCAAAAGGGTGCATTGCAACCTCATTTTGAAATGTTCAGTTTTAGTGGCCTCGCAGTGTATTTTAATGGCAAGAATCTCTATTTGCACCTTTGAAACTAGAATAAACCCTCAGTCAGTTTGTTCTGGAGCTGGCGCTGGATGAGCACCATATTAGTCCCATTGTAGCCCTGGTTTAACCCATTTTTAACCCCTCTTTAGCCTATTCAGAGTTTTTACCATTTTAAATAAGTCTTGAAATGGTCGAATAAAAGTGTGTGTTTTGTGTTTGATTAGTTTCTGTTGGCTTGTGCTGTTATCTGATATAGTCAAAGCATTTGTCATTATTTAATTAACACTACAACACAGTAACACAGCATGCTTTACTTTTTATATACCACTGGGAGGCGCTAACCATTAAGTTTACCCGCTAAAATTTCCCTCAAAGAACTAATTAAGCAGCTGCATTTTAACTTCAAATACTTCATTATTTAAAAGATTTACTTGCCAAAAGTTGGAGGAGCGTCGAGAGGTTCTATCCATGATTAATCACGCAGCAATAAAGTGTCCGGATATGACGTCTCTGTCAATATGACAGGTGTGTGCGATACCCAAATAAAAAAGAAAAAAAGCGATGCCCAAATTCTTACAATGTTTAACATAACTGTATAAAACAAACATATGCACAGCATAAATGAAGCAAAAAGGATAGACACCGTTCTGAGTCAGTTCTGTGCATTTTTGAAAGTGTATGATGACGTCATCGTCCAAAATGCAATAATTATATCTTAAAAATGATAACAGCACAAACGTACATTTTTACAGCACAAACCAGCACAAACGTATGACACCATTGTCGTCCGTTTTGGAGCATTTTTTGCAAAATGAGGGGCTAGTTGACCTCAGATTGACCTATAAAAGAATCCTCAATATCTCAAAAACGATAACAGCACAAACACATTTTTTACAGCACATAACAGCACAAACGATTGACATATCTTTAATACAATTTTGAGTATGATGGGGGGCCAGGTTCACGTTAATCATTTATTAATACGTGACTCTGGAAATGAGATCCACATGTACTTCCATGTGTATTTCCATTCCGTTTAATTTTCAAACAGAAAAAGTACGCCTATTGGAAATTCCAATACTTTAATTTTCAAACATAGAATTTACGCATATCAGAAATCCTTTCATCACTGTTTTATGTCAAGTCAGGACTATTGAGTACCCTTCACGACGAGGTCGAGTGGAGACTATTAGGTCAAGTGAGACTATTGAGTACTATAGAGAACCAAGTCTACTGGGTCAGACCCAATTGGAAACACATTTCCAAAAAGGGCACTTTAACAGTGATGAAACAGCTTCCAAATGGAAGCAAGTTTCCAATACAGGTCTTTAACAGTGCCGCAAAGGGAAACACGTTCCATTTGGGGCACTTTGGTTACTTTAACAGCCACAAACGGAACATCTTCCAAAAGGGCACTTTAACAGTGCCCCAAATGGAAATATGTTTCGAATACAGCTCTTTAACTGTGCCGCAAAGGGAAACACCAACATGGAAATACCTCAAAAATCATTTTTCCTTCAAGCAATTAGGCTGCAAATGTAGTATGTTCATCTGGAGAGGGTTCTGAGTGCAATGATATCATGAAAATGACGTATATTTGAAGCTCTACCTTTCAAAGACGATACGTCCGACAGACACCAAACCTATATCGTTGGTCCCGTCTCATGACCCTTGACGACATATTTTGAAGACGGCTTTCTAAAACATGTAGAACAAAAAATCATCACTATTGTCAAATTAATGATGAAGATGGTGTCAGAGGCCTGGACAGCCCTTTTGAAAGGCTGATTTTGAGACAGCCAATTAACTCTCCTGGGGGTTATGGGTAAAATCACACACTGGATTATGGTACAGGGCCCTGATGACATTCTCTGTACCAAACTGGGTAGCCCTAGTGTCACAGGTCAAGGCACAGTGGCCAAAAAGCTTCTTTTTTTTTAGAAAGTGCCCTTATTGGAATTATTTTCATTTCATTTCATTTTATTTATTCATTTTTCATGGTAATGCAACATACTGTACAATTTGAACAATCCAGCAAACACAACAATAATACATTCCATGAAAAGAAGAACAGGAGTAGGATGAAGAAAAAAATCTTATAAGCTCCTACCCCATTCTTTAAAAAAAAAAAACATTACAAATTAGATGGCCACACCGATGCCAAAAGATAACAATAGCCCAGACCAGATGTAATCAACTTTAATTTTAACAATTTTCTTTCTTTTTTTTCTTTTTTTTCCCAATTATTATTAATAATTTTGCTAAAACAACAGTGATGCAATGGTGACAACAGCGGTGACGGGAACAACGACGAGTCCATCAAACTACACAACGCACACCCACATGCACATACAGGCAGGCATGCACGGGCACACACAGGCACACCCACAGCACACACACAAAAAGATGGAGAGGATCTATTGATGTATTTGTGATGAGCCCTATGCTGTGTGTTGCATTAAAAAAACAAGGTTTGAGTGGGCAGCTGTCGAAAGATATTTGACCTCTCACAGCTGCCCGGCACCTGCTTGCCCTACATTAGTGATTGACAGAGTTGTGCCCTAAAATAGGTGTTGTGTTTAAAAAGACAGGAGTTAGGGAAGTCCAGAGGTGCTACGCCCCTGACATTCCCTCCATTCCTGCTTACCCTGTACTGAAGAGGATGTGTATATGTACTCGTGATGAGCCCTATGCTGTATGGTGTATTTAAAAAAGCGAGGTTTGTGTGGGAAGCTGTTAAGAGACGTATGACCTCCCACAGCTGCTCAACACCCGCTTACCCTGCACTGAAAATGTGTTCCTCTTTTTTTTCTATTCTTTTTTTTATGCGTACTGTAAGCATACCCCTTATACACACACACACACACACAACCCACACGAACACATAGGTACGCGCCACACAACCAGACAGTCCCGCCATCGCCCCCATCACCACCGCCCACCACTACATCACCACCGTCGTTATCAGCACTGTTGCTGTAAATTTAACAATTTTCACATTCATCTTTGTACAAGTTAAGAATGTTCTGTTTATACTTATTTTAAATTGAAGAATATTTGAACAACATTTTAGATTGTTTTCTAGAGAGTTCCATTGTTTCACACCAGATACTGAGACACACATTTGTTTAAGGGCATTTCCCGCAAAAGGTTGTTTAAAGTCATTATTTCTTCTACTTGTCTCACTATTTACAGTAAAAAGGTTTGAAGTCCATGCGGTAACAGGCAGTGGTTTGCTTTATGAACAACTAATAAAGTTTGTGAAGAAACCAAGTCCTTCAATTTGAGTAGTCCTGACCTCAGAAACAGACCTGTGGTATGTTCTCTTGGAGCAACTCCATTAATTATTCTTATAGCCTTTTTTTGCAAAAGAAATAAGGGCATTAAATTAGTAATTACCCCATACCTCCAAGCAATACATTAAATATGGCAACATAAAGGAACAATATAAGATTCTCATTGCCTTGTAATTCAACATAAACTTTACTTTACTCAAAACAGCAATATTTTTACTAATTTTATTTCTTACGTAAGCTATGTGTGACTTCCACTTAAATTTATCATCAATGAGTACTCCTAAAAACCTGAATTCTGACACTCTCTCAATAGTTATTCCATTTAAAGTGAAATTAACACTTTCAAGGCATTTTTGATTTGTAAACAACATACATTTTGTTTTGTTTAAGTTTAACGACAATTTATTTTTATTAAACCATTTCTAAAGTTGGACCATTTCTTGTTCAATAGTTTTTATTAATGTTCCTAAATTCTTCCCCGATACAAAACAATTTGTATCGTCTGCAAAAAGAACAAAACGTAAAATTTTTGATTCATCACAGAGGTCATTAATATATAAAATAAAAAGTTTAGGCCCCAGCACAGAGCCTTGAGGGACTCCACACTGTATTGTTTCTAAGTTAGATTCATGGCCTATATACTCTACATATTGTTGTCTATTTTCTAAGTAACTACTAATCCAGTTTAATACTACACCTCTAATTCCATATGTCTGTAATTTAGATATCAATATACCGTGATCAAGAGTGTCAAAGGCCTTTTTAGGTCAATAAAAACTCCAACTGTGTGATTTTTATTCTCCAATTCTGTAGTAATGTCCTCTGTGATTTCATCAAAGCCATAGCTGTTGAGCGGGTGCTTCGAAACCCAAACTGATCATCATGTATCAAGGAATGTTTTTCAAGAAAATAATCAAATTTTTTAACAAAAAGTTTCTCCAGAATTTTGGAAAATTGAGAAAGCAAAGATATAGGCCTATAATTTGTGAGGCTATGCCTATCACCCGATTTAAAAAGGGGAACAATCTTAGCCACCTTCATTTTATCTGGAAAGAAACCTGTATTAAAAGACACATTGATTATATATTTTAATGGTCTAATAATACAATGTATAGTTTCTTTGACAATATACATATCTAAGCCATCACTATCGCATGAATATTTACTTTTCAATTTAGAGACAGTAGAGATAATTTCACTCTCACTAACTTCGCCAAGAAATAGGGATTGCATAACTCTACTTTCACCTGTCCAATTTTATTTTCATTATGTAGTGGTATAGATTTAGCAAGATTTGGACCAACATTAACGAAAAATGAATTAAATTCATCAGCTATTTTTTCACCACTTACCTCCATATTCTGTTGATTCATTAAGTATAATGGCTGACTACAATTCATTTTACTGCCCATAACCTCCCATAAAACTTTCCACATTGACCCATTGACCCATAAGAGAATTTTTAACAACTTTTGGGCTTAAAAAATAGATTTTGCTTTGAGCTAGGAGGCTGTAAATTTAGTATGTTCATCAGGAGAGTGTGCTGAGTGTAATGATGTCAGTGAATTGGTCAAACTCTCAAGTTAAAGGGGTTAAACTGGGAAAAAGACTGGTCAGATTTTTTTGGCCTATTTTATCTTACGTTTTAGGCACTTCTTGCTTTTTGAGGCACTTCTTGCTTTTTCCACATAAATTCTACATTACTCTAGGGAAGGGGCTAATTTTACAGTATGTACATCTCATGGGCATGTATAGTCATGGGCCAAAGTTGCAAGTTTGTGTGACCTTTGCTTCTATCAAGAGTAAAGCCAAAAGTTGCTTTTTAGGCCAAGATTTTGATTTGGCTCACATTTTCATCTCTGAAAAGTGCCCCTTATGGAAGAAGGGTTTTATAGCTTTTCTGCTAAACGATGTATAAAATTAATATTTTAACACAATTTTCAACTATGTTACATGTCATCCTTTGCTCTGTTCATATATTTCTGTTCCATTTTGACCAATAGAAACCAAAGTAGCTTACCCTGGGTCTGTTGGACTTTAAACTTTAGAATCCTATTCAAGGCCTATTTAGAGGGGGATATGCTGAATTTCATGTCATTTTGACTTAATTTGACCTTTTAATTGATATTGAAATCGTGAAAATGGCGTATCTTGAATTTGAATGATATTGAAGCTCCGCCTTTTGAAAACGATACCCCCGACAGAACCTATATCGTTGGGCCCGTCTCATGACCCATAACGACATATTTTGAAGACGGCTTTCTAAAACATGTAGAACAAAAAATCATCACTATTTCAAAGTAATGATGAAGATGGTGTCAAAGGCCTGGACCCTGACCCCCTTTTGAAAGGCTGATTTTGAGACAGACAATTAACTCTCCTGGGGGTCCTGGGTAAAATCACACACTGGATTATGGTACAGGGCCCAATCTTACAATGGCACGATTAACCAATGCAGATGACAAAGCGTTCATTGAAAATGAAATAAACTAAAACAAAATAAAAGGTGGGATGCTTCAACAGTCTCTAAGGAAGGAATCCTTGGTGCAGGATTTGGTGAGTTTGAAAGGGTATTTCCCAGCAGATTGATCCGGGAAGGTTTTAGTTCGTTCTTATCTAGGATCCTGTGATTGGAAATGATTGGGTCTGTAGAGCTACTCCCGCATCCAGAGCAGCTGGCCACACTGCTTTTGGATCAGCCAAGAGTTCTCACTGGGTCTGGCTCACCATCGGTATCCCAAACCAACTCCCAGATAGATAGATAGATAGATAGATAGATTGATAAATGCTTTATTGTCAGATACAATGATCCGAAATTTGTTTTACAGTTCAGCAGCTCCATAAAAATACAAACAAGACATACAGATATAAGACAATTCACAAAGACATTATAAACAATTGTCCGCTCGCCATAACACACTTTGATTTTATGACTTAAGATCCTCGTTTAGTTTCAGGATGGACTGATGGACAAAAGAGTTCCTCAATCTGACTTTATTAAAGTGTGGCACATGGTACCGCCGCCCTGATGGTAACAGCGCATATTCGAGGTTCAGAACATGGCCGGGGTCTGAAGTGATGTTCTTAGCCAGTCGCAGTGTGTTGTTATGGTATGCAGCCTCGTACAGTCCATCCAGGGGCTGTCCTACAATCTTTGAGCAGATTTTAATCAAGTGTCTCAGTCCAGAATTAGCAGTGACAGAGAGACAGCTGTACCACACAGCGTTACAGTACTGCAGGACACTGAGAATCACAGAAGTGAAGAACAGAAGCAACACCTGACGAGACGCTCCAAAAGACCGCAGGCGACGGAGGAAATATATTCTTTGTTTAGTCTTTTTACAGATGAAGTCGATGTGGTGTTTCCAAGACAAGGAACAGTCTAAGACCACACCCAGGTATTTGAATGACTCCACCTGTTTGATTGACTCGTTGTTGATGATAGTGGGAGCTGTGGTTACCGGGTTTAAACTAAATACCACCTCCTCTGTTTTTTTGGTGTTTATTTCCAGAGCGTTGTTTTTGCTCCACATCACAACTTTGTCTATGCCCTGCTGGTGCAGCCCAGGACTGTCAGTATTTGACAGATCAGACCCAGGATCACTAAAAAACCAGTGGGAGTTTCCAAGAACATAAACACACTCCACCCGGTTTGACTGAGAGCAAAACACGTAAAAGGCTTGTGTATCTTCATTTGCTCCCGTGTCTCGCTCTGCCGTCTAGTGATGTGCGATTCATGAACGAATCGTTCAAAACTGGAGATTCACTTTACGGACTCAGGAGTCGTGATTCCCCGACTCCATTAACTCACTAACTCGCCCGCCCACTGCTTTCTAAACTGCGATCTCTGGACTAAGTTTTGTAGTCACAATGAATGGCACACTAATATTACATGTGTGTAGCTCGTTTGAGCACAGAAACCAAAAGCTTATTGTTTACAACTAGTACCTACTTCCCCCTAACGTCCTGCCTGCCCGAGCCTGCTCTACGAGCCGTACGAGCAGTGAACGACTCACTGTGGTTCTGGATCAGTCCTTCCCGCTCCCCTTCGAGTCGTTCAGCTCTGAACGAATCGTTCATTCATTCAGCTCAGTCTATGATTCTGACTCGTCTCGTAACTCTCGTTCTCCCACAGAGCCGTTAACTGGGTTGAAGAAAGTCGTTTCTTCTGACAAAAATAATAATAACCCTCTACACGTGACCGCCTCGAACATTACTGATGTTAAATGAGGTTGAATATTTCTGTACAGAACTAGAGTTATTGCACTCAGACGTCCTGTGCTGCTCTGTGTGAGTGAGGGACTCGTATGAACTGGGAGAACGAATCACTCTGTGGTTCATGTCAAACAAAGGCACTGATACGTCTGGATCAAATGACTCAACTGCTAACTCCCGGCTAAGCTAGCCTCGTGCTAAAGTGTAAATAAAGCAGAGTGGTCAATTCAGGCAGAGTAATGGGAAAAACAGATGAATATCATTTAATCCCATAATCATGGATTACATCAAATATAACTTTATCCAGTTTTACAGTCTAAAATGGCACCAGATTACAATCAAATCACTATGTTCTTTTTTATATATTTTTTATTAAACAACAATTATTAATGGATTTAATTATGTGTGGCGGTTACGTTTTTTGTTCTCTATGACATTTTCCCAACTACTGTAATATTTTCATTGGTTTAAACAGTGGTTTATATTAGACTGACTCACTGAATCAAACGACTCAAAACACCCGACTCACTTTGAGTGATTCATTTCACATCATTACTGCCGTCTCTAGCTAGACACAGGCCGCATGGGTTCAAGATACATTCGAGGGGACTGGGAATTGTATGGTGCATTCAAGGGGCGTTGGATATAAGGGTTTTAGGCGATAAATATTAGTAACCATGTAGTATGGGTTACACACACGTGATACAAAAGGTCACAAAACACTATAGGAAAGCTAGGAAACCCCATGTTATATTTATGCAATGAGTCTCAATTTAAATCTAACTTTACGCAGTTCACTTGGCAAAAATGATAAAGTGGGACAGTGCAGTACCTTGGTCTGGACCATGCCCGGCCTCTGGTCTCTCAGATGCTCCAGCGTCGCTGCGATGTCGATCTCCTTCGCTCCTGTCACAAAAACAACACACCGTTGTAAACAAACTGTTTCAACTGATACACGAGAAGAGCTGTTTCCAACCTTTGGACCCACAGACATTTAGTTCTTTTCATGTTTAAGCTGCTGACAGGAAGTGACATCGATAGAGGTAAAGTTCCACAGCAGTTTGACTCATTTCATTGACATAACATGGTCGGCACGGCAACAGTTTATATTTATGATGTCATATCTATGTCACTTCCTGTCCGTTAGTGAGAAAGCCCCTGAAAACATTGAGATATAGATTTCTGTCGATATCGCCCGCCCTTCCATGAGGCATCTCGTCTGCCAGAAAAGATCCAAACAAGAATATGTGAAGAAAACATTAAAACCAGTAACAGAATGAGTAAATCCCCAAACGCTGCAGCTGTTTAGGTCAAATAACGTGGTCTGTTGAGAACTAATGTTTCACACCGCTTTGAAAAATATGGAACATCGGATCTGGATCAAGTCTTGGTTTTAAAGAGACGGTTATTTAGTCCAAATCTCACTCTGAGGAGCCGTACTGTCTGTGATTAGAGCAAATGGGAAACAATTATCCCGACAAACGCTCTAAGTTCAGGCCGAGTTTGGCCCAAAGCGGCTCTTGGACGTGCGAACAACACGGACGAGAAAACCCTCATTCAACACTTTGATTTGAAAGACAAAAGGAGCCTCTTCAGCGCCGCAGACCGACTGCTGCTCGAGGAGTTAACAAGCTCTGGGCCATTGTGCCGCGCTGGAGACGCCGCTCACTGGAGGAACTGGAGGCTTCAGGAGGAAAACTAAAGAGGAGACGCCTGAAAGAGCCAAATCAGGGGAAAGACACCATTCTACAACTCTGCATTTGTTTATGTCAGAGGTGTCTGTAACTAAGTACTTTTACTACAGTACTCTACTTAACTAGAGTTTTTGAGGATCTGTACTTTACTTAAAACTTACTACTTTTACTCCACTACATTTGAAAGATCGAATACTTTGGACTCCCCTTCAATAGTCTTGTCTTTTGTCTTTTCCTGCAAACGAGACGTTACAGATCGAGGAGTTTTGATTTAAACGACTGTAATTGTTTAAAGAGTTTATGAGAAAACTTTATTACATATTCTTTGAAGTGAGTGAATTAGTTGAAGTTTGGGAGGAGCTGCTGTAGGTGATCCAGTCATAGTTTCTGTAGCATGAATAAATAAAGGGCAAAGACGACCTGAGCTCAATCTGTGAACATCCCTGGAAGTTACTGTACTTCAAATGTACTTTTTACTTTGTTACTGCTGATGTGGAGCTGCAGTGAAGAAAGGAGGAGTTACAGTGGGAAGAAGACTCCTAAAACAGAGAATAGAGGATGTAAGGACACATTTCTGTTTAACTTCTACAAAAATTCTTTTAAGATTGTGTGTTTTACAGATGAGTCACACAAGACTCAGTGTCCATCACCTCAGTGATAAAACCAGAATCATCAGATTCATGCGAGAGGAACAAAAAGCACATGGTGTTTGGGAAACATCAGCGTTTACCATAAACAGGACGGGGGCACAACCACAGTTTACAGGAAGTAGAAAAATAGCTCAGTGTGAAATGTGTTTAAGTAAAAGTTGCTGTCACTTGACTTTCTAATGGAACATTACTGTTCAGTAAATGGTGCAACAGGAACTGCCTGTTGCATCTGTGAGGATGAACCTGATCTCGTAACAGTTGTGGTGTGTTTTGTAACGAGGCTGTAAAAGAGGAACCAACATCTGCAGACGCTGAAGCTGCTGAACTCCCTTCACATGTGCACCTTTTATAAAAAGGCTTTATCTGTGAGGTGGAAAGAGTTGTTTTTGTTTTATTCTTTATTCACTAGTGATCTGAGCTCATTATAAGACATGACCTGCTTTAGTCTCATAAACTCTGACTCTGTGACGCCATAATGACCTTTGGTACAAAACCTCCTCACACAATGAGGATGATAATTAAATAACATTATAGGCTTTGAGATTTTAATGAATCTACCATTAAATAAATACAGCGAGGCTGCGTTTATGCAGCTGAAACCTGGAACAGTCTTTATGAAGAGACAGGATTAAACTCTGACAATGTTTAAATCCAGGTGAAAACACTTCTTTTCCACAGAGTACGACACTGAACTCAGCAAAAATCAATCTACAGAAAAGTACTTTTATTAATAAGTACATTTGACCTTTATTTCAGTGACTAATATCAAGGAATCTGTTCATGGGGCAAGTTTTTTTTTACAATTAAATTAAGAACAAACATCACCAATATTATTTCAACAAATTAAGATGTATTGAAAATAGTTTCTCAAATCAAGGACAAAATAACTTTTATTTTATTTTTACAGTGAAAGTATTTTATCTGAACTCTTTGCCACAATGTAATTCATTAATTTATGTTTTATGGTTTGATTTGATCAGTTTTTGTATTTTTCTGTAACTGAAGCACTTAATTTCCCTGTGTATGATTTGTGCTCCATAAATAAACCCGCCTCACACTTTGCCTGGCCTGCCAGACACTCCTCCTTTCTGTTCAAAAGAAGAACCGTCTGGGCAGCTGCTCGCAGCCAATCATTTCACGATTTGACCCACATCGGTCCAATCACGCACCAAGAGACGGAAGCCGTCACCTGTCACCACCACGCACTCTTCCAAAACATTAAAGATGGCGGCCGATACACTGTTTTCTTCGGCTCTTTCGTCTGTTTTAAATCATTTGGAAAATATGAAATCCCTAAAACCGGAGCAAGAAACAGCGTTCGAAGCGTTCCTCGTAAAAAAGGACGTTTTTGAAAGGCTTTCTGCCGCTTGTTACTGCAACGTATCCAGCGTTGCTCTAATTGGTTGATGCCGTCTGTCAATCACGCCCACCGGGAAATTGTTGAGATCACGCTCCCAGACTATATGTCTTTGAAATATCTATGAAAGGCATGTCGTTTGGCAGGCCAGGCAACCTCACACACGTCTCACTCGTCTAAAGGCTGATTTATACTTCAGCGACAGCTCCGCGTTTACGTGCTGGACGCACGTGGGAGGCAATCAGGGAGTTCACGACAGCAGCACCTGCCGCACAAGGTGAAGTCTGCATTGGTTGATCCTTTTGCAAAACAAGGAAACACACAACAAACTCCTTCAGTCTCACTCTTTGAAGTTATTTTTCATGAATATATTGTTCCTATGATTTAGTGCTTTGTGTTTCACTTTTTATGTTATTAAAAAAATATTTAAAATAGACATAACGTGAACACAGAGGAGCTACGCGGAAGTTCGAACGATTCTGGCTTGTGTGAAGCGACGGGGCTGCAGTGGGCGGGACCGGCCGCTCGACTATAAAACAGCCTTTATTTCCTCTTCAGCTCGATGCCGTTCACAGTGAAGACACTTCTCAGTTCTCATAATCTGCAGGACTCGTTCTGTTTTCAGTGAAGTTGTTTCTCATTTCTCAGTCCACATCATCATGAGCTCCTGGAGGCTGTGGCTGCTGTGGTTCGGTGAGAAATGTAACATAAATGTTTCATTAGACTGTGTTCTGACTTGGTTCTGTTGTTCTTCTGCACAGTTTCTGCTGTGGGACGCCCGACCCACAGTCACCGCTTTATGTTTTTAAGGAGCCAAAAGGAGGAGAGCAGTCGGTTTGGTTCGGTCTGGAAAAATGAAACGTGACAGAAGGATCTTTTGTAAAACGACTGTGAGGAGGGAGACATCTTGGTGCAGACCTCAGGAAGTCGACAAACAAACGGCAGATTCAGCATCGAACATGAGATTAAAGTTCTCCTCCAGCAGGACTTAATCGACGTGACCATCTCCAACCTCACTCTGAGCGACTCAGGGCGATACCGAAGCTTCTGGACAGGCCTGTTGGAAGTTCTTACGCGAATTCATGATTGAAGTCACAGACGGTGAGTGTTACTGATCAGTCTAAAACTGCAGAGGCTCAAAGGCTTCGTGCAGTGGGGGAGAGGGTCAGCTGTGATGGTGCAGCTGTTTACTGATGATTCTAGAAAGATTGTGAAGGTGAGCTCTGAGTAGAGATGCACTGATCCAGCCAGACTTTCTTAAGTGTGACTGAAAAAGGGAATGGTCTTTTGTAACAAGTGAATTTCTTCATTATGAGACCAATAAATCCTTATGTTGTAAACGAGATGTTACATATCGAGGATTTTCTATAAACTGTAACAAAAATACAGTATTAAACAATGGTCCCTGGACTTTTCTACATAAATGAAGAGTTGCTCTCTAACCCATTGCTGTGTAGATTTCTCCAGGCAAAGAGCCTCAAAATGAGATACAGCACGTCAGCTTTGATTAAGTGAGAATTGTGTTTTTAAAACGACGAGAGCCAAAGCAGATATCGGTTCAGGATCTGATATTTATAATTGAGACCTGATCCAGTAATTTTTCCTAATCAGCTCCGATATCAGCGTTGGATCGGTGCATAACTAATTCTGAGGTGACGTCTGCTCTCTCTAACTCCAGGGCGGACACAAAATCAAAATGGGAGGTCTCACTTCTGCAGGAAAGACTTCACTCAGACATTTCTTTCTCCAATCCTGGAGAGAAGAAGACCTTCTGCAGAAACAGCTGCTCTGAGAGGACATTCTGGTTACAACGATGGGGGACGACGGACAAAGTGGCAGATACAGGATTCAGTATAAGAACACCAGACGACCTGAGTGAATGACAGTGACGATCAGAAACATGAGCAGCTCTGACTCCGGGGCCTATCAGGTTCATCTGGACAAAGCTCACGTCAAATCTGGATCAACGTCTCTCCAGGTGAGTCTGAGGTCGTACACTCTCTGTTTGAGCTGTTTCTGATCTCTGTCCTTCTGCTGCAGCGCCCCCCGGTGGTTTCCCGGTGACAGTGCGTCCATCTGAAGCCCCCCAGAGCAGGAGCCGACAGGACGCCCAGGTACCGTTCCATCACAGAGTCATGAGAGTCCTTCAACTATCAGTGGAAATGAAGTGATGTCAATTTGCAAAGTGAGCAGAGACAGAGTGAAATTTACTTACACTGTAAAAAGTGTATTCAGGCCCTAGTTGAAGCAAGGTACACATTTACATAAAGCCAAAGTACATTTCTCATGTTTGACTACAAAGGAAATATGTGGTTTCAAACAACTTAATAATGCTTGACTTAACACCAAAGTGATTTATTACTTTGACCCAAAGTTCAAAATTAAGTTCTTGCGTATGGTGTGACGCATTTTCGTCAAAACAACAACATGCGCGATGGAAAGCGATTACAGAGATTAAGAATCTAATGATATGAATGAAGTATGTCCCTTGAGTTGCTCATATTTGTGAGGAAAAGGCTCAGGATTTGCATCTTGGATGAACTCTGACAAGTTGCACCACTGCCTTGCTAGCTAGCTAACTTTCCTAACTTTTAGCCTGACGCTAACAACCACGGTGAAGAAAACCACAATGCAAACGCGGTTTAAGGCTAATAATAATATCCTCCTGATCTGGAGCGCTCACGTGAAGTCTCAGGACAAACTCATATACGCACTTCTCTCCCCCTTGGTGTGTGTGTGTGTGTGACCGTTGTGGTGTGTGTGTGGTGTGTGTGTTGTTATTGTGTGTGTGTTGTGTGTGTGTGTGTGTGTGTTGTGTGTTCTGTGTGTGTATGTGTGTGGGTGTGTGCTGTGTAGTGCTGTGTGTTCGTGTGTGTTGTATCTGTCGGTGTGTGTGTGTGTGTGATGGTGTGTGTGTGTGTATCTGTGTGTGTGTGTTGTGTGTGTGGTGTGTATCTGTGTTCTGGTGTGTGCGTGTGTGTGTGTGTGTGTATCTGTGTGTCTGTGTGTGTATCTGTGTATCTGTGTGTGCGTGGTGTGTTGTGGTATCTGTGTGTTGGTGTGTGTGTGTGTGTGTATCTGTGTGTGTTGTGTGTGTGGTGTGTGTGTGTATCTGTGTGTGTGTGTGTTATTGTGTATCTGTGTGTGCGTGTGTGGTGTGTGTGTGTATCTGTGTGTTGTGTGTATGCTGTGATTCTGTGTGTGCGTGTGTGTGTGTGTGTGTACTGTGTGTGTGTGTGGTGTATCTGTGTGTGTGTTGTATCTGTGTGTGTGTGTGTGTTACGTGTATCTGTGTGTGTGTGTTGTGTTGTAATCTGTGTGTGTGTGTGATATCTGTGTGTGTGTTGTGTGTGCGTGTGTGTGTGTGTGTGTGTTGTGCGTGTGTTGTGTGGTGTGTATTCTGTGTGTGTGGTGTGCTGCGTGCTGCGCGTGTGTGTGTGTGTATCTTGTGCTGTGTGTGTGTGCTGTGGTGTGGTTAATCTGTGGTGTGTGTATGCGTATCTGTGCGTTATCTGGCGTGTGCCGCATCTGTGCGTGTGCGTATCTGTGCGTGTGTGTATCTGTGCGTATCTGTGCGTGTGCGTATCTGTGCGTGTGCGGTTGTGTGTGCGTGTGCATGTGTGTGAAATGTGTGTGTACTCTGTGGGTGTGTGTGTGTGTTCTGTGTTTGTGTATCTGGTGTGTGTGTGTGTGTGTGTTGTGTGTGTGCGTGCGTGTGTGTGTGTGTGTATCTGTGTGTGTGTGTGTGTGTGTGTGTTGTGTGTGCGTGTGTGTGCGTGTGCGTGTGGTGTGTACCGCCGCGACTGTGCGTGCGTGTTGTGTGTGTGTGTATCTGTGTGTGTTGTGTGTGTGTGTATGCTGTGTGTGTGTGTGTGTGCGTGTGTGTGCGTTGTGTGTGTGTGGTGTGTGTGTGTGTGTATTCTGTGTGTGTGCTTGTGCAGTGTGTGTTTATCTGTGGCCTGTGTGGTGTGTGCGTGTGTGTGCGTGTGTTGTGTGTGTTTATCGTGTGTGTGTGTGTTGTGTGTGTGCTGTGTGTGTGTTGTCTCGTGTGTGTGTATCTGTCGTGTGTGTGTGTGTGTGTGCGTGGTGTGTGCTGGTGTGTGTGGGTGTGTGTGTGTGTATCTGTGTGTGTGTGTGTCGTTGTGTCGTGTGTGTGCGTGTGTGTGTGTGTGTGGTTATCTGGTGTGTGCTGTGGTGTGTGTGTGTGTGTGTGTGGTGTGTGTGTGTGTGTGGTGTTGCGTGTGTGTGCGTGTGTGTGTGTGTGTGTGTGTGTATCTGTGCGTGTGTGTGCGTGTGTGTTGTTTTGGCGGTGTGTGTGTGTGTGTGTGTCGTGTGTGTATCTGTGTGTGTGTGTGTGTGTGTGTTCTGTGTGTGTGTGTGATATCTGTGTGTGTGTGTGATGGTGTGTATTCTGTGTGTGTGTGTGTGTGTGTATCTGTGTGTGTGTGTGT
>VHKM01000571.1:0-2500 GCA_007210695.1 Neogobius melanostomus | reverse complement strand
CACAACATTCTAGAGCCATATTTTAAAAACTGAGGTGGAGGTCAACTGAATAATCCATTGTGAGTAACCATGGTAACGCTCAAAATGCAGATTACTACTCTTTATTTAATTTGCTAATTTCTCTGTAATTCTTTGAGCCAAATCACATTGAAGAAAACTGTCACAAGTTCGAAGTCCTCTCTTTTCAGCCATATGAACTATGGTCTAAATTATTTCCTCACAAAGGCGTTCCAAAAGTGGAAGACCATTTATTCAAAAACATAATGTTTTGGCTGTATAGAAAGGACTTTCAGCCATTAAAAAAATATATGGCAGGTTTGTGAATCAAATCACTATTAAGTGATGATCAGCGGGAAACATTTGGACATGTTGTTTTGGACAAAACAAATTTTATTCCAATAACAAATAACAAAATAAAAATGTCAGATGTTTTCTCTGATCATCATGGTGACCAGTTGCTTGGATTCACAAACCTGGACATGCATGAATTTTTTATGGCTGAAAGTTCTAATGTGGGCCAACATCAAGCACATGTTTGGAATATTGTCTCCACTTTTGACGTTGTGAGGAAATAATTAGATCATATGTTCATATGTGCTGGAACATATGACTTTGCTTGCTGTTGTGACAGTTTGTTTTCAATGGTGATTGCCCAGTATTACAAGAGATGGTTCAGCAATGACTTAAGACTAGAAATCTGCATTTAGCTACTAGGTTACGGCCATGATTTTCAGTTGCTCCGCCTCAGTTTTAAACTATAGGGCTCTTTTAGAATGTTTTGTGATGTCACGTGACACCACCTTTGGGCTGGACAATACAGTTTTATTCGAGCCAATCTGACCTGTTATTGTATAGTATTGTGGGCTGGTGAACCAACAAACAACAATAATTAAATCAAGGAAAGCGAGAAGCAAGGACAGATGTACCTTTTTTACTTGCAGGAGAGACATTGACAGACAGAGGATAAAGACTCAGTTACAAACGAAAGCTGGAGCCAATGGCTCCCTTGCCCGCTCTGAGCTCCCTGGTGTCCCACCTTGCATATACTACTCAGTTCTCTCGATGCCCCTAGTTACAAATGTACTGCTCTGCCCTAAGGGAGGGGTTTCAGGCAGAGCAGTAAAACAATTATTTGCAAATACAGTTACATCCTATAACATGTTTTCCCTTTTTCCATCCATATCTCGTCTCGATTGCTCAATTCACATTAGCTTCCTCTTAGCTGTTTCGGCTATCCCAGTTGCACAACCTCTGTTTATAGACGAAATACTTGTTACTCAAAGCAAAGCATTAGTAACATCTTTCCAGTTCAGCAGATCTATGACGTTTGTAGATAAGGCCAAAAAATATAGAGAATAGCAACATTTTACTCCAACAGTACTTATAAAAAATGTGTTTAAAGCAAATTGTTGTGTCTGAAATTTCATAAAACCAATGCCATTTGACATTTATGAAGTATTAGACTAACAAAGTGCAGTGACTCAGGCTGTGGACTGTTTCTTGAAAAAAAATAAATGAATTGCATAGTTGAAAAGCGTAAAATGTAGCCCACTTCTGCTTTTATCCCATTTAAATTACGAGAAAATTTGAGAGCAATGACTACACAATATCTTCTGTGAACTTTTTCTTGTCTTCATTAGTGTTTCGTATTTTTTTCAAAACTATCTACCTATTTGTAACTCAGCAGTTAATTTTAATTAACTGGTTGGATACCAATTGCATTGTCGTAAAACTAACACTATTGTTTTTGCTCCTTATAGACATTCAGCAAGATGACTTTCAGGTCGATTTGGAGCAGGTGACCATGCGTGTTTTCCATTCGACCGAAGGATTGTGTCGAAACTTCCTCCGGAGGACATCGGTATCGTCTATCGAAGGCCTCGTTGATCGTCTTAAATGGACTCAGCTCCTGTCGCATCTGCTTGTGCCCTAACTGCTCGTTTGGATCTACATTCTCAATCTTGCTTACCCTAAAAGCCTCCGTTACACTTTCGAGGTTTTCCAGAAAGTTATTTATGATTTGATTTTTTCTATTTTTCGAGCTACACAACACACAACACAGGCACAAAAGCCAGAAAATTATAATAAAAGAAAAAATAATTAACCTTTTCTAGCTCGAAAAGGGAGTGGGAAAGAAAGACAAGCTTATTGACTCCACCCTGTTCATTAACTTAAATAATAAATGTGGTTGCAACAACAACAGTAACAATTGTTTAGTTCTTAGTATCTTACAAAACAATTAAGTTGTTACATATTTACAGATTAGTCAACATTTCATAGTATGTTACATTTATTAACAAGTTATAATTTTGTTTCCTATTACCCTTTTATTTACCATGTTGGTTTACTGTTATTCATCATCATCATACAAGGGCCCATATAACATTTACTCTGATTCCAAAGTGTTTGAATCGATACATAAATCTACTCCACATTTATTCATGAAAGGCACCAATGATCGCAGACTGATTGTGCTTTCATGATAACAAGATTAGTCTTA
>VHKM01000570.1:0-85758 GCA_007210695.1 Neogobius melanostomus | reverse complement strand
GGTTAGTCGACAGAGAAGCTAGAACCAAATTAGGACATGACGTTTTACAAACCACTTTAAGTCTGGACAGAAGCTTGAAACCAAATTAAAGGGGGACGCTGGACATTACAGCACACTTTAGTCCTGACAGAAGCTGAACCCAAATTAGAACCTGAACATTTACACACACTTTCAGTCTGACAGAACTTGAACCAAATTAGACCCTGACGTTAACATCACACTTTAGCCTGAACAGAAGCTAGAACCACTCAGAACATGAACCTTACACACACTTCAGCTGACAGAAGCTTGAACCAAATTAGGACATGACGTTACACACACTTTAGCCTGACAGAAGCTTGAACCAAATCAGGACATGACGTTACACACACTTTAGCCTGACAGAAGCTTGAACCAAATTAGGACATGACGTTACACACACCTTTAGCCTGACAGAAGCTAGAACCAAATTAGGACATGACGTACACACACTTTCCAGTCTGACAGAAGCTAGAACCAAATTAGGACATGACGTTACACACACTTCAGTCTGACAGAAGCTAGAACCAATTAGGACATGACGTTACACACACTTTAGCCTGACAAGAACCTTAGAACCAAATTCAGGACATGACGTTACACACACTTTAGTCTGACAGAAGCTAGATACGCAAATTCCAAGGACATGACGTTACACACACTTCAGTCTGACAGAAGCTTGAACCAAATTAGGACCTGACGTTACACACACTTCAGTCTGACAGAAGCTTGAACCAAATTAGGACATGACGTTACACACACTTTAGCCTGACAGAAGCTGAACCAATCAGACATACGTACCACTTAGCTACAGAACCAAATTAGGACATGACGTTACACACACTTTAGTCTGACAGAAGCTAGAACCAAATTAGGACATGACGTTACACACACTTTAGCCTGAAAGAAGCTAGAACCAAATCAGGACATGACGTTACACACACTTTAGTCTGACAGAAGCTTGAACCAAATTAGGACCTGACGTTACACACACTTTAGCCTGACAGAAGCTTGAACCAAATTAGGACCTGACGTTACACACACTTTAGTCTGACAGAAGCTTAGAACCAAATTAGGACCTGACGTTACACACACTTTAGTCTGACAGAAGCTAGAACCAAATTAGGACCTGACGTTACACACACCTTTAGCCTGACAGAAGCTTGAACCAAATTAGGACCTGACGTTACACACACTTTAGTCTGACAGAAGCTAGAACAAATCAGGACATGACGTTACACACACTTTAGTCTGACAGAAGCTTGAACCAAATCAGGACATGACGTTACACACACTTTAGTCTGACAGAAGTAAAACCAAATTAGGACCTGACGTTACACACACTTTAGTCTGGAACCAAATTAGGACATGACGTTACACACTTTAGTCTGACAGAAGCTAGAACCAAATGAGAACATGACGTTACACACACTTTAGCCTGACAGAAGCTTGAACCAAATCAGGACATGACGTTACACACACTTTAGCCTGACAGAAGTAAACCAAATTAGGACATGACGTTACACACACTTTAGTCTGACAGAAGCTAGAACCAAATTAGAACATGACGTTACACACACTTTAGTCTGACAGAAGCTAGAACCAAATTAGGACCTGACGTTACACACACTTTAGTCTGGAACCAAATTAGGACATGACGTTACACACACTTTAGTCTGACAAGCTAGAACAAATTAGAACATGCGACACACACTTTAGTTGAGAAGCTAGACAATTGACAGTTACACACACTTTAGTCTGACAGAAGCTTGAACCAAATTAGAACATGACGTTACACACACTTTAGCCTGACAGAAGTAAAACCAAATTAGACATGACGTTACACACACTTTAGTCTGACAGAAGCTTGAACCAAATTAGAACATGACGTTACACACACTTTAGCCTGACAGAAGTAAAAACCAAATTAGACATGACGTTACACACACTTTAGTCTGACAGAGCTTGAACCAAATAGAACATTACGTTACACACACTTTAGTCTGACAGAAGCTTGAACCATTAGGACATGACGTTACACACACTTTAGTCTGACAGAAGCTTGAACCAAATAGGACATGACGTTACACACACTTTAGTCTGACAGAAGCTGAACCAAATCAGGACATGACGTTACACACACTTTAGTCTGACAGAAGCTAGAACCAAATTAGAACATGACGTTACACACACTTTAGTCTGACAGAAGCTTGAACAAATTAGATACGTTACACACACTTTAGCTGACAGCTTGAACAATCAGACATGACGTTACACACACTTTAGTCTGACAGAAGCTAGAACCAAATTAGAACATTACGTTACACACACTTTAGTCTGACAGAAGCTTGAACCAAATTAGGACATGACGTTACACACACTTTAGTCTGACAGAAGCTTGAACCAAATCAGGACATGACGTTACACACACTTTAGTCTGACAGAAGCTTGAACCAAATCAGGACATGACGTTACACACACTTTAGTCTGACAGAAGCTAGAACCAAATCAGGACATGAATTTACACACACTTTAGCTGACAGAAGCTAGAACCAAATTAGGACATGACGTTACACACACTTCAGTCTGACAGAAGCTAGAACCAAATCAGGACATGACGTTACACACACTTTAGTCTGACAGAAGTAAAACCAAATTAGGACCTGACGTTACACACACTTTAGCCTGACAGAAGCTAGAACCAAATCCGGACCTGACGGTACAGACATTTTGGTCACACAAAATGAAATAAAATAAAAAGATACTGACCTTTGGGCATGGAGAGCAGGCTACATTAATCTCTTCAGGATCTCCTGGACTTTGAGCTTTGAGCCTGGCACTTGACTTCTGTAACAATATTTAGGACAAACTGTCAGAATAGTATGCTTATTAAAAACATATGAAGTTGTAACTCTGATTTGTTCATTAATGTTGGTGTCATGATATCATAAGACCAGCAAGAAGAAAAGGATACTCTTAAGTCAGACACACCCTTTAGTCAAACAATCAAGAACAAAACAAAGACCTAATGTGACACACACTTTGGTCTGACACAAGCTAGTGCAAAATGAGGACCTGACAACCTCACATATAAACAGTCAATCATCCTGATATCAAAATTATCTTATTGTTGACTGAAAATGCTTAAAACACCTCATGTGGGTCTACCACTATATAAATGAACGATTTCCTTTGATAAGCAGCTACACAAATAGACTTGATAACCAACCATTGAGAGAAACAGAATTTGGATAAAGAAACATGTATTATATATTTTGAAGGTTGGGAGGTTCTGTTTAATTAATACAATATAATAAAATACTGATTGTGATCTACAAGTTAAGTAACTATTCATCCATTTCAGTGGTGTAGCATCAAATCTATATGCAGATAATTTTTCAAGTAGCAGTTTATGATCCACCAAATCAATAGCTGCGCTGAAATCTAGGAATACAGCACCCACCATCAACTTCTTATCAATATAAGACAACCAATTATCTGTCATTTCTGTAAGTGCTGTACATGTCGAGTGATTTTCCCTGTATGCATGCTGAGATCCAAAATGTATCTCATTTATATTTAAATAATTAAAAATCTGTTTAAAAACAACTCTTTCCAACAATTTACTGAGTATCAGAATAATGCTAATTGGTCTACTGTTAACAGCAGTTATGGTGCGTACAGACCAAACGCTGACACGCCACCAACTTCCATGTTAACCCTATGTAGACGCTTCGACGCGCGTCGAAATGTAAGCAAAGATGTCCGCGCGTATGAAGCGTTCCAAATGCGAGCAGAGGATTATGGCGCGTCAAAACCAGTGAGAACAGCGCGGTACAGAGCAGCGATGCCCGCCCACTGCTTCATGCACTCAAGTAATCACAATCTACACGTGCGTTCATTTACGCCTTGTTAACCAATCAGGGACTGGGCTCAAATAGTGAGCACAAGCGTCACCAGTTACCTGCAGCAGTGGTGCAAAAAGGGCAAACGCAATATATGCCTTTCATAGGGGCGCCAATAGTGATGTGTTCTTTTTAACAGTCTATGTGTGTCGGTCGTGAACGATCCGGCTCTTTGAACGAGTCTTTACAGTGAACGATATGAACAGGGTCGCTGTGTTTTTTTTTTTATTCCTCTTTGGGGGACGGGCGTCACTTTAGTTGTGCATGCTTATTTTGCGAAACAAAAGTCACTGCTGGAGTGGGGCAGAGAGGAGTGGAGGATTGGCAGAGGGACAGTCATCTCCACCCCCACGAGGAGCTCAAAGTGAGCATAAGGCAACAAGTTTGAGAAATAAAAGTCCTAATGAAATAACACGGTTACAGAGGAGATCGCGTTGAAGCTTGCGTTGTTTTCTCCCCTCTTGCGCGAGGGAGAGAGAGGGAGAGGAGGAAAAGTTACGTGAATGAAGCAACAGAAGCTTTTAATCGGGCCGTGTGATTGTTTTTTTGTGATAACAAACTCCATTGAGGGAAATGTCGATGTTATATTGTGTGAAATAGTGACATTTTCGTTAAAAATAAAGTCAATTCAGAGGGTATTTATTTTCTTAAAAAAAAAGAAACAACCATCAAAGAGCCATGTGTGTATTGTGTGTGGGAGGGGGGGGTAGTTGCGCCCCTGACCTGCAGCATGGAGGACAAGTTGATCATCGCGGTTTGCGCTCGGCCCGAGTTGTATGACACGCCTTCTAATTATGACGCTTGCAAAACTTCACGCGCCAGCAAACGGGCGTTTCTCGCGAGTGTGAAGCGGCAATGTTTGGCGTCCAACTAGAGGCTGACGGAGCGTGGACGCACGTTCGGTCTGAACGCACCTTAAGGCTGACATTTCTACTTTGAGAGTGGAAGTATTTTGGCCGATTTCCACATTTGAGGAAAAATTCCCTGCTCTAAGCGTAGATTGAAAATGTGACAGACTGGAAAGCTGTGTTTGCAGCAAGTTTAAGCAATCGACCATCCACCTCATCAATTCCTGATGGTTTGTTGACATCTAGCGTGAACAGAGACTTTTCAACTTCTGCTGAACTTAACATATTAAATGTGAAATTACAATTTTTGTTTTTAATAATTAAATCTTTGGTTATTTTGGATGAAGTGCCAAAATACCCTGAATTTGTAGTGTCTTGTCTCAGATTGTCAATTTTATCACCATAATATGTACTAAAATGATTTGCAATATCCTTTCCTTTTGTCAGCAACCCACCGTCCACTTCTATAAATGGTAAATTGGTTTTGCTCCTACACATTAACTCGTTCAAGGTATTCCGAAGTTGTTTGCCATCATGTTTGTTATTCTCCATCTTATTTCTATAATATATTTGTTTCTTTTTTGTTTAGTCACTTTATTCCTCTCAATACAATAGGTTTTCCACTTCTCAGATGTCTTTAGAACACACGCTTCATTTTTCAAGTTGTCTCTGTGCGCCATAGACTGCTTAAGCTCCTTGTCAATCCACGGGGCCTTATTTGCTCTAACTGTACATTTTCTAAGCGGCGCATATTTATCTGCCACTGAAAGAAATAAGTCATTGAATAATTGTACAGCCACATTTACATCTTTTGTGTTCAACACTTGGTTCCAATCCATTTCCTTTAAATGTGTGACAAATCTTCTTCACAAAAATTCTTGTAAGTTCTCTTCTGTAATACTCTTGGTCTACTTCTAGGTAGGGATGTCACGGTATGAAAATGTTACCTCACGGTTATTGTGACTAAAATTATCACGGTTTTCGGTATTATCGCGGTATTTTTTTTAAATGTGTGTTAATAAGTTCAGAAAGCATTGATAGTCCTACACAAACTGAAATAGTTTCAAAAAGTGTAACAGTGTTTGTTATATCCATCCATCCATTTTCTTCCGCTTTATCCGGGGCCGGGTCGCGGAGGCAGCAGTCTCAGCAGAGATGCCCAGACTTCCCGATCCGCGCACACCTCCTCCAGCTGTTCTGGGGGGACCCCAAGACGACACCAGGCCAGCTCGGAGACATAGTCCCACCAGCGTGTCCTGGGCCTTCCACGAGGCCTCCTCCCAATAGGACATGCCTGGAGCACCTCCCGAGAGAGGCGACCAGGAGGCATCCGGAACAGATGCCCTAGCCACCTCAGCTGGCTCCTTTCAACGTGAAGGAGCAGCGACTCTACCCCGAGCTCCTCCCGGGTAACTGAGCTCCTCACCCGATCTCGGAGGGTGCGCCCAGCCACCCTGCGAACGAAACTCATTTCGGCCGCTTGTATCGCGATCTTGTCCTTTCGGTCATTACCCAGATCTCATGACCATAGGTGAGGGTGGGAACGTAGTGTTTGTTATATTTTTTTTTTTTTTTTTTTAAGTGTTTGTTATATTAAAAAAAATACAGACAAAGCCATATCAAAAGTGCAACTTTTCACGTCAAAGTAAATGAACTATAACTATGTATTGTTGATCGTTTGGAGGATATTACATATACTATTTATAGCGCCAGACCCGTGTTAGAATATTGTCACGTTCTCATTTTGTGTCCTTCCAGTTTGCTTTCACTCTGCAGATTTGGGAAAATGCCATCAGACAGTAATCATTGTTAAATTCATAATAATGCGGCGAGAGTGAATCTATTGCATTGGCGACTTTAATCTGCCCTCCGGGAGCCTGTAACGCATTGTGCCATTTCAATATGGAGGTATCTGCGAGGCGCTGCGGCTGCACTATGGGGCGACTCGTTGCGTTCTCCCTCAACCCAAAGTCTGCACATCATGCATTTCAGCTATAACGCTAACTTACTTGCATTGGCTATAGAGTTGTGGGTGATGGTCACGCAGATGTGTCGAAGTGTTGCTGCCTTTCGCAGAAACTTTTTTTCCTGCACGTCCTGCAAACAGGATAACTGTCTTCTATCAGCTGTCCCTCGGCTTTCTTCAAATACACAAAATATGCCCAGACTTCAGACTTGGTCCTGTTTGAAGGCTGATAGACGTCCTGAGCGCTGCCACCTGCTTCGGCCATGATTTCAGCTTCGAGAAAGTTTTGTTTTGGTTGCAAAACAACACAGTGCGCATGCGCGGCAACTTCAGCAGATGAGACGGCGGCCGGTGAGGCTCACCGTGCCTACACCGCGGGCGCGGTAATCCACCGAGATAATATAGTTTTTCAAAAACAAGACTGTAATTTTTACCGTCAAAATTTTTACCGGGGTTTACCGCTACAACCCTACTTCTAGGTACCGTAGACTTTCTTACAAGAGCAATGATATTGTGATCTGTAAAGCCAACAGGAATGGAGTCTGCCTTCGAACAGCCCAAACTATTGTTTGTGACGATATGGTCAATGCATGTTGAAGATGTTTGTCCCAGCTCATTACAAAAAATCCTTGTAGGCTGTTTAACTAGCTGTTTTAAATTACAGATACGTGTTGTATTTTTTAACTTTCTCCTTAGATGACATGAGTTGGAGAGCCAGTCAATATTTACATCACCCAAGACATACATTTCATTGCCTAAGTCAGACATTTTTGTAAAAATGGAGCACAATTCATCAACATACACTGCATTTGAGCTTGGAGGTCTATAGATGCAGCCAATTAGAATAGGTCGACTATAAGGGATATGCACTTCCAAACATAAACATTCAATAGAAGGAAACATCAAGTCTGTCCTAACTTTGACAGGAATTTGGCTTTGTATGTAAATAGCCACTCCACCTCCAAAGAGATTCCGATCACATCTAAAAATATTATAATCTGCAATAGCCACACAATCATCATCAACAGTTTGATTTAAATGTGTCTCTGATACAGCCATGATATTTATTCTTTCATTGTGCATAACATTTGATAATTCATTAACTTTGTTTCTTAAACTCCTAATATTTATATGAGCAATTCTCAATCCTTTATTAGGTAAATTGAGTCCCATCCATTTGAGTGTCTGTGTGACGCCATAGAAATGTCACATTATAATCCATTCCTCCCAATATTCTCTTAGTCCCTCATTTTAGGCTTAACGACCAAACGATCATAGCTGATAACAGCATAGTCTCCTCTCGCTCTTGCTTCTTTAAGAGCAGGTAACAGCTCTGCTCTTCTCTTCCTCACTCTCTCAGAGAAGTCCTCATTGATATATATTGTATAGTTCTTCAGCAGTGATCTAGCTCGAGCCATGATTAGTTGTTTGTCTTTAAAACGCAGTAGTTTTACTACTATGGATCTTGGTCTGTCATTTTCAGCTCTGAATTTCCCATTTCTGTGAGCGCGCTCAAACTCCACTGGTGCTTCTACTTTCAGATTTTTTGTAATTAACTCTTTCACTTTGTTCCCAGGTTTCTTCAGCTCTATCAGGACCAAGTCCAGTGATTACAATATTATTTCTCCTGGACTGATTCTCATGTAGTCTAATTGCTCATCACAGCTCTTCAAAGACAGTTCAGATTTTAAATCTTGGATGAGTTTTTTCAAGTCATCAATATCTTTCTGTGAGTAGTTTAAACTCACCTTGAGTTCTTGTATCTCACCCACAAGAGAATCCACCCTTTTAATAGTAGAGTCCAAGATCATTTGACAGAAATTGCTGAATACTTTCTCTTGCCTCCCAAGCAGGGTCTCATACTGCTCCTTTTGGTTATCCAGCATCTCTTTCACAGTCTCCATTGTTACATACTCCTGCTCCTCAGTGTTGACGACTTTATTTCCACCCTTACTGCGAGTGGTCATGATGTAGCAGACAGCAGCAGCACTCCTCTCCCACGGGCAGTTAGCCACAGAGCCTCCTCTCTCCTCTCACAGTGCACTCCTCACACACCTGTTAGCAGTGGTAGCAGTTAGCCACAGAGCCTTCTCTCTCCTCTCACAGTGCACTCCTCACACACCTGTTAGCAGTGGTAGCAGTTAGCCGCAGAGCCTCCTCTCTCCTCCTTGGCAGCTCAGCCGCAGCAGCTCAGGACTAACACCTGAACACTATTTCGTTGTACGCTTGTACAATGACAAGCACTCACTTAAATTCATTTTAGATTTAGTTCACTTAATTTGCAAGACATTTTAGTAGATTAGACTATAACTGAAAAGAATGATTTGACTAAATCTTGACTAAATTAAAATTACATTTTCATAAAAAGACCAAAACAAAATGTAAAATATGTTAAATGTTAACACTGGTTATACGTAGGCTTCTATTACAGTGGTCTCTCGCTATAACGCGGTTCACCTTTCGCGTCCTAGCACAATTGTGTATGCTATTTTACAGCATATGAACGCCATACGCGTATTGTATTCTGCGTCCTGATTGCTAGTCGCGAGTGAGCCTCTCTCGTTGCATAGAGGAGCTTTGTGTGTCCGTCAACACATCAGCGCACACACTACACACCGCAGAGTGACTGCAGCACATGCCGGGCATGAGCGGGTCTCACTCTGCGTTCACTTTCTCTGAACTTTCCGTGAAAATAAACACCGCTAGCATGTGGTGCTTGCCTCACCTAAACACTCACCTTCTGAAGCCTGAAACTGACGATAAAACTTTGGTTGTAGCTATGACTGACTCTTATGGTGCGTACAGACCAAACGCTGACACACCACCAACTTCCATGTTAACCCTATGTAGACGTGCTTCGACGCGCGTCGAAATGTAAGCAAAGATGTCCGCGCGTATGAAGCGTTGCAAATGCGAGCTGATGATTAACGCGCGTCAAAACCAGTGAGAACAGCGCGGTACACGAGCAGCGATGCCACGCCCACTGCTTCATGCACTCAAGTAATCACAATCTACACGTGCGTTCATTTACGCCTTGTTAACCAATCAGGGACTGGGCTCAAATAGTGAGCACAGCCGTCACCTGTTACCTGCAGCAGTGGAGCAAAAGGACATACGCAATATATGCTTTCATAGGGGCGCCAATAGTGATGTGTTCTTTATAACAGTCTATGTGTGTCGGTCGTGAACGATCCGGCTCTTTTGAACGAGTCTTTACAGTGAACGATATGAACAGGTTCGCTGTGAGTGTTTTTTTTTATTCCTCTTTGGGGGACGGGCGTCACTTTAGTTGTGCATGCTTATTTTGCGAAACAAAAGTCACTGCTGGAGTGGGGCAGAGAGGAGTGCAGAGGGACTGTCATCTCCACCGCTGCAGCCCCACGAGGAGCTCAAAGTGAGCATAAGGCAACAAGTTTGAGAAATAAAAGTCCTAATGAAATAATAAACACGGTTACAGAGGAGATCGCGTTGAAGCTTGGCGTGTTTTCTCCCCTCTTGCGCGAGGAGGAGAGGGAGGAAAAGTTACGTGAATGAAGCAACAGAAGCTTTTAATCGGGCGTGTGATTGTTTTTTTGTGATAACTCCATAGAGGGAAATATCGATGTTATATTGTGTGAAATAGTGACATTTTCGTTAAAATAAAGTCAATTAAGAGGGTATTTATTTTCTTTAAAATAAAAGAAACAACCATCAAAGAGCCATGTGGTGTGTTTGTTGTTTGTGTGTGGGGTGGGGGGGGGGAGGGGGTAGTTGCGCCCGTGACCTGCAGCATGGAGGAGAAGTTGATCATCGCGGTTTGCGCTCGGCCTGAGTTGTATGACACGCCTCCTAATTATGACGCTTGCAAAACTTCATGCGCCAGCAAACGGGCGTTTCTCGCTAGTGTGAAGCGGCAATGTTTGGCGTCCAACTAGAGGCTGACGGAGCGTGGACGCACGTTCGGTCTGAACGCACCTTTAGTTTGAACAAGCGCACAGCGGAGACGAGAGCAGCTCACGATGTTTCCATCCCCACGTCTGTAATAATGTGAATCTAAAAGTCTTATTAGTAGGGTTGGGTGATACCGGTAATTTTGGATTCGATCCGATACCAAGTAATACCGACACCGGAAGTAGTTTGTTTTTGTTTGTTTTTCCATGTTGCGTCAACAGCTGAACAAACAGTCTTCTATATTCTGGATTACATGAACAACAAAAAGAGCCATTTAAAAAGGTGCTTAATTCAAGTGCAAAATGAAAAATGTAACTTATTTTGCACATGAGCAAACACTTATAATAATCATAATCATGATTATACACTCACCATGGCTGCCTTGACCAGATGAATGGTCTATTTTCACTGCTGACATGCCATGTTCCCTACCTGACTGCTATAACAGTAGATGTCTGATTATATGAAAACTTCTCAAAAATAAATAAATAAACTAGGCTAGCAGACGGCCTACTCATTGTTAATAAATCTAGCTGGACACTTTACATGCACAGAACATGTGACTGTCTTTTCACCCGCTCTGCATCGTGTCTCCTCGCTGTTAGGCTAAAATAGCTCCATAGTTCTCTTTTTTGGCGCCGGGCCATGCTTGTTCTGTTTACTGTGGACGCGGAGAGCATGGGTAAAGCGCTGATGCAGCACATGCAGGGGAAAAGGGGGCGGGGCATACGCCGGTGCTGCTGAAGGGAAGAAGGCAGAAAAGCGGTTTTTGCGCACCAAAATATAATATATCAGAAAATACATAAATATTAATTTAAATTAAAGTATCGATAATTGAGCTTGAGGATCGATCCTTTAAAAAGAGCTGCCTGGATCGAAATAGCGACATTTTTGTATCGATCCGCCCATCCCCACTTATTAAGACAAATAAAATCACAGTGACACCAGGCATAAGGAGAATCCATGTGAACTAGTGACAAGTGTATAAAGTGTGTGTGAGGGGTTTTACTGACTTAAAACATATATAATAATTGTAAAAAATAAAGCGTCTACTTCGCGGATTTTGTTTATTGCGGGTTATTTTTAGAACGTAACCCGCGATAAACAAGTGACCACTGTACTAACATAATATTGTAAGATGACTGATCTGAAGAGAGAATGATTGACTACAAATAAAGAAAAAGGCTGTTCTTTGTTCGAATTTGTAAAAGAAAAGCACAGCTAAGCAACACAACAAAATGCCAGAAAGTATATTGTGTTAAAAGCGAGAGAAATCAGTGACTTACCTTGTAATCCTTGCAGCTGTGCTCTGAAAATTATCCACATGGCACATGTCCTTCGATGGCTTAGCTAGCAAAATTGCTAGTTTAGCCTGCCTAGCTGCCATTTAGGTAGTTGTTAGCATTGGCAACAACTAGCTAAATGGTAATGGTAAGTAAATGAAATCTGAGGAATATTTTACACATGTATAGGTAGACTGGTGACTAAGATCATCAACTTTTATTTGGAATGCATTTTATTAATCTAATTAGAGGGTATACGTTATTAAGTAATATTGATTTGTCATGCTAACTAGCTTAAACATTGTGTGTGTGTTTATGACATTAAGAGATGTGAGGACGTGTTAGAAGTCACGTGACTAAGTTTGTGAAAAGTGTGTGCGAGTACCAAATGTGACCACTAGTTGGCGTATTGAAGGTGAGCAAAAAATGAAATACACACGCACTTTATTTCGAAAATTGTGATCTTTCAGGACAAGTGAGATTTTATGTTTTAGGCTATTTTGGTGCTCTACAACACTGTGGTAAGCTTGGAAAAATGAGGACCCGGAAAATGTCCTCATATTTCTCAGAGTCCTGATAGTGAAGGTGTGTTATAAAATGTACTCATTTTTCATGTAAACAAGAGCATGCACACGCACACACAACCCCTGCTCTATAAAATGTACTATCCCTTTAACCTCTTCACCCCCACCTGAACCGAGCAGTTTGGATTTACCCAAATCTAAAAATAAAAAGAACGTGAACAAAATGAAGACACAGCAGCAACACGGCGAGGAAAAAGATCTGTTGCAATCAGTTTAGCAGGTCTTAGCTTTCAAATGAGGCATTACACTGTCCTACAGCTGTGAGCTCCAGTCAAGAAGCTTTTAGATTTGAGTAAAGCCGGACTGGAGAAGATGCACTCGGTGAAGGTGGGGGTTAAGAGCTTAAGGCTTTTGGGGAGCATGTAAAGACTAATAAAATATAGATATAAATATACAATTTGTTAATTTTGACTAACCCAGAGTCTGTTAAACCACCAAATAACAACTCTCAAACAATGGAGACGTCTAACAAACTGGACTTACTCGATAAAAGTAAACTGCTCAGCCACCTGGTCTGATATTCTGTTATTATACACAAGTGTGTCTTACCTGAGGCGTTTTCATTCTTGTCAAAGGTGTTCTGCAAAAACACAGTTAAATGACATCCACAGCCAGAGTAAAGGTAAATGCAGTTGGAGAGTTGAGACTTGCCCCGACGACAGTGAAAGAGCAGATGAGGAGGAGGCAGAAGAGCGCACTCATGTTGACAGTAGGACTGGACCACGACAGCAGAGGAGCAAACCCCCGGCTTTATACACGTCCACCTGTATATGGCAGGGCAAAGCAAAAGGAGAAGTGGTATTGCTCAAAAATGATGTGTTCGTGAAAGATTTACCAGAAACAGGAAGGAAACACTATGTTGTACAACACACGTGAAAACACAATCTGAACATTGAGTTGTGACTGGGCTTCCACAGAGAGCAGCGAGACAACCACGCATGCATCAGCGTCTTTTGGACATCGATCTCATGTATTAACGCATTTTAAAAACATTTATCCGTGATGGTCAAAGAATTCCTGATGCATTTAAAAGTTGCTATGTTCAATTTCATGCTCTACACATTAGTTTGACATTTTTTTGAAAGAAGCATGGGATCTAAATATTTATACTCACATTTTGAATCTGTTCCCCGTTCACACAGACAGTGGGATAACTAAACCTTTTGTTTTTGTTACTGAAGTACATGGACGCTACTTTAACATTTAGGTTAGGCATGATTGTTGTAGCCACGTTTCCCATGGCCTCAGTTAGTTTAGAGGCTGCCTCCCCCACGTGTAAAGGACAGTGTCATCTGCGTACATTTAGATATAAATACCCTCCTGTATCACAGATGGCAGGTGATTTATATACAAGGAGAAGAGCAAAGGGCCCAAATTGGACCCTTGAGGCCGACCTATGCTAATAGCAGCAGTAGAAGAAATGCTGTCCTTAATGCGCACACATTAGGAGCGATCAGAGAGATAGGACTTCAACCAGTTCAGAATATTCATGGACAGTTTGTACTTTAGTTTGGAGAGAAGAATGGAATGACCGACCGTATCAAAGGCCTTGGGTCTTTTACTCTACTAAGAATCAAAGTGGTTAGATCCTTGTGGAAAGCTAATGTAGCAAGCGAGCGGTTTAGCAATTGGCCAATAACATTACAGCCAAAAAAATATATATTGACAACGCCACCGGAGAGAAGGCTCCGGACCGTAAGGCACGCAGGTTCGTTTATGATTGACACAGGCAGAGTCCATTGTTAGCAAAATATAAGTTTTATTTACTATATATTTCGTTTCAATACATTTTCCGTTCTTCTTTGTTATTAAAAAATAGATTCAATTGGTTCACAAGTCATCATTTTCACAGTCAACATTCTGTTCCAGCTGATTCATTAATTAAAACCAAAAAGGCGTCAGTGAGTGAACCAAAAAAAAAAAGGGTTAAAAGACAAGGCAACAACGTTTGGACAGCGCCGTCATCGCATCGGCGCAGGCCAGATCACCTGTAAATAATGAAAAGTATTAACACCTAGCCTCAGTGCTTAATTTGTGAATTAGTAGTTTCAGGAACAGTTTTGGTCTGATGTGATGGATTCTGGGAACAGGCCAAACATTTGCCGGAACACTTTCATTAAACACCATTATATCAGATCAAATCTTTGCCGGATCCTCCTAAATATTTCCCGGATCCTTTACCCTGAAAAACTGAATATTGGGGGAATGCGTTTCCCCAAACGGGGGATCAAATTAAGCACTGCCTAGCCTTATGGTGCGTACAGACCAAACGCTGACACGCCACCAACTTCCATGTTAACCCTATGTAGATGTGCTTCGACGCGCTTCGAAATGTAAGCAAAGCCGTCTGCGAGGATGAAGCTTAGCAAATGCGAGCAGATGAGGATAAACACGCGTCAAAGCCAGTGAGAACAGCGCAGTACACGAGCAGGGATGCCGCGCCCACTGCTTCATGCACTCATCACAATCTACACGTGCGTTCATTTACGCCTTGTTAACCAATCAGGGACTGGGCTCAAATAGTGAGGTCACCTGTTACCTGCAGCAGTGGCGCAAAAAGGGCATACGCAATATATGCCTTTCATAGGGCGCCAATAGTGATGTGTCGGTCGTGAACGATCCGGCTCTTTTGAACAAGTCTTTACAGTGAACGATATGAGTTTTTTAATTCCTCTTTGTGGGAGGGGCGTCACTTTAGTTGTGCTTATTTTGCGAAACAAAAGTCACTGCTGGAGTGGGGCAGAGAGGAGTGTAGGATTGGCAGAGGGACAGTCATCTCCACCCCCCACGAGGAGCTCAAAGTGAGCATAAGGCAACAAGTTAAGAGAAATAAAAGTCCTAATGAAATAATAAACACGGTTACAGAGGAGATCACCTCTTTCACTTGCATTGTTTTCTCCCCTCTTGTGCGAGGGAGAGAGAGGGACAGGAGGAAAAGTTACATGAATGAAAGAATTGCTTTTAATTGGGCCGTGTGATTGTTTTTTGTGATAACTCCATAGAGGGAAATGTCAATGTTATATTGTGTGAAATAGTGACATTTTCGTTAAAATAAAGTCAATTCAGAGGGTATTTATTTACTTTTTTTTTTTAAACAAAAAACACCATCAATGAGCCGTGTGTGTGTGTGTGTGGGGGGGGGGAGTGGGGGTAGTTGCGCCCCTGACCTGCAGCATGGAGGACAAGTTGATCATTGCGGTTTGCGCTCGGCCTGAGTTGTATGACACGCCTCCTAATTATGATGCTTGCAAAACTTCACGCGCCGCAAACAGGCGTTTCTCGCGAGTGTGAGGCGGCAATGTTTGGCGTCCAACTAGAGGCTGAAGGAGCGTGGACGCACGTTCGGTTTGAACGCACCTTTACTGTTGGGCCATAAACTGAAGCTCTGCCCCAAACGTACCATCGAACGCAGGGCACAACACACGGGCATGGGGCCACGACAGCGAGACGCACACCATGATGCAGAGCTAAATTATAAAACATCCAGTTAGGGCCAGTAAATAGTTACGTTAAAAGGGCGATAAAATCTAGAGCAAATGCTACCTGTCCTTCGGCGGAACGAGGAACGCACCGACACACCGGCTGGACCAGGAAGTGAGTGACGTCAGAGAACAAAGGAGTGAATGCACTGCGCTTATATACCCGCGGCGCCACCAGCTGGCAGGAGGAGATGCAACAGGCACCATGCCACACTAAGGCTGACTTTTTCTGTCAATAATAGCGAGCAAATGGAAATTGCAAAATGATATGAGATCAGATGAAAAAGCTTTTACTGGTGACCATCCCAGAGTGCATAAAGCTCCGGAAATCAAGATGGGGAAAAATCTAATAAATGACCCAGGAGAAGTGGCCTAGGCATTTAACCATTATTTCAAATATTATGTGGCTCATATTGGAAGTGGTTTTACGCGCACACACACAACTTTTGCACATTTTGTCACTTTCACAACCCTAAACATAAAGATTTTATTTTTAATTTTTTTACTGAAAGTTCACACACAAGACAACTGTGAAGTTAAAGCAAAATGATACAGGATTCTGTTATTTTACAAAATATAGAAAAGTGGGGCGTGCATAAGTATTCATACAGCATTTTCTGAGTGCATTAAATTGCCTTTATAACATTCCTAATGACTGCAGAATGTTCACACCTTGCCCTAACCATTAAATAGAAGCCACCTGTGTGTAATCTACTCAGTATAATTCCAGCTGTTCTGTGAGGGCCTCAGAGCTATGGTCAGAGTGTATTGGTCACTAAACATCATGAAGGCCAAGGAGCACACCAGAGAAGTCAGGGATAAAGCTGTGGAGAAGTTATTGTAGATGGTGTACATACAGTTGATAATCCTTTAGATATAGCTCAAAAATTTCAATGATTTTTTTGTTAATTCTGGTTCCAATTTGGTAAAAAACATACCATGCTCTAATGAAGATCCATTGGAATATATTCAAAACTTCTACCCACATATTTTAACCTTTCAGCCTCCCAATATCAAAGAAATAGGGTGAAATAATTGATAAATTAAAATCATCTGCCCTGGGCATGATGGCATATCTGCCTGGCTTATAAAAACAAAACAGGAGTTGTCCCAGCAGATCTAAAGGTAGCTAAGGTGATCCCCCTATATAAAGCTGATGACAGACAGTGTCTTAATAACTATAAACCTATATCTATTTTGCCATGTTTTTCTAAAATATTGGAAAAGGTTATACACAGTAGAATTCTTACCCATTTAGATAACCATTCTATTTTTCATAGGCATCAATATGGTTTTCGGAAAAAAATTCACAGCACTTACATGGCATTAGTACATTTGGTAGATAGTGTCACCTGCACATTAGATAACAGCAACTACACTTGTATTTTCCTGGACTTATCAAAAGCTTTTGATACAGTCAATCATAGCATTCTAATTGCAAAATTGCACAAATACGGTTTCCATAACACTGATTTAAAGTGGTTGCAGGATTACCTTAATAATAGGTCTCAGTTTGTGTGTATTAACGGTTGCAATTCAGATAGGGCAAGTATATATTGTGGAGTCCCCCAGGGATCCATTTTAGGGCCATTATTGTTTTTAATTTATATTAATGATCTAAGTGAAGTATCTCAAGAACTTACTCCAATAATGTTTGCAGATGATACCACTCTAGTTATATCTCATTCAGATTTCAATACACTCATAAAAAGCCAACATTGGATTATCTGCTTATGACAAATGGTTTAAGTTGAACTAATTATCTCTGAATATCAAAAAATCTAATTATATGGTTTTTTGTGGTAAAAAAAAAAATCAATCCCTATCGATACCAGTAGGTCCAAACTTTCAATTGCTTCTGTTGAATTAAATAAAGTCTCATCCACCAAATTTTTGGGTGTCATTATAGATGAGAATTTGAGTTGGAAAGCGCATGTTGACTGGGTAACTAAAAAAGTGAACAAATCACTGGGTATCATAAGAAAAGTAAGTCATCAGGTTAACTCCAAGTGTTTGCTCACTCTATATTATAGTCTAATCTATCCATATTTGTCATATTGTAATGTAGTGTGGGGGAGCACTTTTACATCTACCCTAAAGAAAAAGTTACTTCTGCAAAAGCGTTTTGTAAGGATTGCAACATATTCTACGCAGCGAACACCATCTGCAAATTTAAACTCAAACTTAATATTTATAGTTTAAATGTTTATCAAATTTGTATATTTATGTACAGAATTCAGTTTAATCAAACAGTCACACCAGAGCACTTTAGGTTTTACTTTAAAGCCAACACTGAGGTCCATCATTACAACACACGTTAAAGTAAAGATTTCCATTTGCCAAAAGCAGTTACATCAAGAGCACAGTTTTGTTTGAGATACAGAGGCTGCAAGTTGTGGAGTAAATTTTCCCATCTTGCAAAAGGCACATCATTAATGTCATTTAAAAATATATTAAAAGTTTCTTTGATTGAATGTAAGTGATTTGTGAATTATTTTATCATAACTAACGTATTTTTGTTGTCTTTAAAAATGTTGTTGATTTAAAAAAAAATGTATACTCAATTTTATTTCTATTGATAGGTGGAGGTGTAATTATAAGCCCATCTGGGTTTTCTGCCTCTTCCTGCACTTTATTATTATACTCAACAAAAATATAAACGCAACACCTTCGTTTCTGCTCCCATTTTTCATGAGATGGACTTAAAAATCTAAAATTCATTCCAGATACACAATATTACCATTTCTCTCAAACATTGTTCACAAATCAGTCTAAATGTGTGATAGTGAGCACTTCTGCTTTGCTGAGATAATCCATCCCACCTCACAGGTGTGCCACATCAAGATGCTGATCTGACATCATGATTAGTGCACAGGTGTACCTTATACTGCCCACAATAAAAGGCCACCCTGAAATGTGCAGTTTTGTCTCACAGCAAAATGCCACAGATGCCACAAGCATTGAGGGAGCGTGCACTTGGCATGCTGACAGCAGGAATGTCAACCAGATCTGTTGTGGATCGAGTGGCCCATGGTGGGATTATGGTATGGGCAGGCATCTGTTATGGACGAAGAACACAGGTGCATTTTATTGATGGCATTTTGAATGCACAGAGATACCGTGATGAGATCCTGAGGCCCATTGTTGTGCCATACATCCATGAACATCACCTCATGTTTCAGCAAGATAATGCACGGCCCCATGTTGCAAGGATCTGTACACAATTCTTGGAAGCTGAAAATGTCCCAGTTCTTGCATGGCCAGCATACTCACCGGACATGTCACCCATTGAGCATGTTTGGGATGTGCTTGACCGGCGAATACGACAGCGTGTACCAGTTCCCACTAATATCCAGCAACTTCGCACAGCCATTGAAGAGGAGTGGACCAACATTCCACAGGCCACAATTGACAATCTGATAAACTCTATGCGAAGAAGATGTGTTGCACTGCATGAGGCAAATGGTGGTCACACCAGATACTGACTGGTTCTGAGTCCCCAGACCCCAATAAAGCAAAAAACTGCACATTTCAGGGTGGCCTTTTATTGTGGGCAGTATAAGGTACACCTGTGCACTAATCATGATGTCAGATCAGCATCTTGATGTGGCACACCTGTGAGGTGGGATGGATTATCTCAGCAAAGCAGAAGTGCTCACTATCACACATTTGGACTGATTTGTGAACAATGTTTGAGAGAAATGGTAATATTGTGTATCTGGAATGAATTTTAGATCTTTAAGTCCATCTCATGAGAAATGGGAGCAGAAACAAAGGTGTTGCGTTTATATTTGTATATCTTAATGTTATAATGGATTGTTTGCTATTATGTGCAAAACTAATAAATAAAAAATAAAAAAGTTTAAAGCAGCGTTAAGTTATAAAAAGATTTCCCAAGATTTGAACATCTCACGGAGCACTGTTCAATCCATCATTCAGAAATGGAAAGAGTATAGCACCACTGCGAACTTGCCAAGACACAGGTGTCCACCTAAACTAACAGACCGAACAAGGAGGTTCGGTCAGAAATGTAACCAAGTGCCCCAAGATAACTCTGGAGGAGCTGCGACGTACTGCCGCTGAGCTGGGGGAATCTGTACATGCACTCTTAATACAGCTTTAACACATGTTGTGTTAATATTGTGTTGGTGTTGAAATTTCTGTGTAAAAATGAAATTACACAAAACACATCTCATGTTAAATTATTATCCAATCACGTTGCATATTTACAATAACACACTACATGTGTTAAACTGTTGTCCAATCACGCACTGCTTGAATCTTCAGCTCGAGCTGACATTTTCCCTGACCTGGAGCAGAAAGGAGCGCCAAGTCAACACTTACAAGGTAAGCGAGCATTACTTGTTCATATTTCACATTTTCCGAAAACTGTTTTCTTTGTGTCGTCAGTTTGCCATTCGCGGTAGAAGTTGTTTCTTTGGTAAGAGCAAGTCAACCGTAATGTATGCTAGCTAGCTTCCTCCGGATACAGTGACTGAGCCTGGCTGCTATAAACCAAACGCAGAGTCTGTGACAAAACTTAGGCCGCATTGAATGTTATTATCTTCGCCTCCGCGGGCTGAAGCGAGACCGCAGACATGTGTGCAGGTGCGGGGCAGCAGCCTCCTCTGTCACCGCCTCACACGCCTCCGCCCCGGGCTGACTGCGCTCTCCTTCTGCCCCCGCTCCTGGCCGAAGTGCGGACAACAGTCTGAGCAGATTAAGATAGGAGCTCTTGGCACTTATTATGAAGGCACATCGGAGATTATAGAATTTACATTAATATTAAATCAACACTGCCCAAAACTCTGGTAAAATCATTATCTAAAGATTGATTGTGAAACGTGTGCCATAAATATGCTAAAGTAGGGAAAGCAGTTATGAAAATTAAACTTAAAAAGTTACATAGGCTGACATTTTTCCCTCACTAAAAACAATTTCTTCTCTTACAGATTGTAAAATGGAGGCCTGAGTGTGACGTCAACAGGTATATGCTCTGTAAATTATTTAAATGAGATGGTCATAAAATAAACCCATGTATATTGTCTGAATATGTCCAGTATTACCTAATCTGTCCAATGTGTATTGCAGTTGCATTTAGTCTGTGCTATGTAGTTGTATTGCAGATTCATAAAAAGTACCAGTCGTCAGAATAACAAGCCTCCAGTGGGACCTTCTCTGTTGATGACCCTAATACAAGAGGGGGAGTTGTCATCAGGAGATCATGGTGAACTATTTTTTTGTGATACAGTCAAATAAGAATTTAGACCATGCTTGATATGTGAGCTTTTCTTATTCTTTGCCCTTTCCCAGCCATCCTTCAAAAATCCAAAAAGATGATACTGTAACTTCCACTTAGTATGAACTTTCAGAAACTTCTAACATTCTGTAAACCTATCTCACAATTGAATTTTGTCTTATGCGTTTCCTAGAGTCGTGTTCCTCCTGAGCTCTTCAGCATTGACCTACTACCTCTGCATCAGGGTGTGCTGATGGATCACTCGCTGTGCAGAAGTTGCTCCAAATGGTGAGAGTGAGTTTTACTATTCATTTCTGAATATTTGTGGAGTCTTTGTAAAACATTTAAACATAATTTGCTTCTGTATCAGTTGTACAATATAAAGAAATATTTATAATGTGTTAACTTCATAAGTATTCAAATGTTAGGCCCTGTCCCAATTCCAACACTTGCCTCTGAGAACACTCGCTGAGTTCCCTCCACAGTAAAGTGCCCTCAGTGAGGGAAGTGCAAGTGAAGATTCTCCCCTAAGCAATGGGACAACACTAGTATGCAAATTGCGGCGAAGAACGTGTACCTTACGTCACGCGCAACATCGACGTGTCTGATTTCACCCCCGTCTAGTAGATAGCGGTAATACAGAGTTTATACACATAAACTACAATGACAAGAAATACGTAGCTCCTGCCTCTTGTGGGTGCCATGTTGATTTATCTACGTTTGATAAATCAACGGAGAGGAAATATACGAAACAGCAGACGCGTTCGCCGTATGTTTGTGACGGTCGGGATGTTTCAGGTTTGTTGTTTCGTTTAATTTTGGCACTTGGCTCAACTTAGCTGCCAACTACCACTGTGTCTAAAAACAAGACGACCTACACATTCAGATCGTATGGTTTGCATCCAGTCTATTGTTAAACGACATTAAACATGATGCATTACTGTTTTCGATAATCAATAATCATCCGTGACACATAAGTAGAACGTAAACAAGCAACAGTCCTCACAGGAGAAAGAGTTCAGCTTGAGACCATTTTTGTTTACTGAAAGCTTGAATCAGAGTCAGTAGATTGAGAACCTGAACAAAACATCCACATGTATACCGGGGCGCACCGGGACACACACCAGTGTCTATTGACGGGCAGACTCTGGCGAAGCACTCGGCATTTTTACGAACGTCGTCAAATAGCGACTTTCAAACTATAACTTAAAAGTCCATTGCATATACATCTAACTAAGATATTCCAACACATTTCATAATTTTTACAGGCTTATTTGCGTATATATTCTTACATTAGTAATTGTCGCTTCCACCGGTAGCCGCCATGTTTATACTCCCTCGGCCGCAAGTCTGCTCCTGACCTGACTCGCTGCAGAGGGGCCTTTTCAAGGGGAGATAGCCACTTCCTCTTGCTCCCCAAGTATTGGGACACCCTACCCCTCCGCGGAAAAGCGCAAAATCAAGGGGAAGAGCTCAAAGCGAGGGCAAGTGTTGGAATTGGGACAGGGCCATAATGTATTGTGTCGTTGCTCAGACTGGAAAAAGCATTAAAAGCCCTTTTGGAAAAATACCGAGAGGCAACCAACCAGCAGGCCAGCCCAGGACAACCCAACAGCACAGGACCTCTCCCAACAGCCCAGGACCTCTCCCCAACAGCCCAGGACCTCTCCCCAACAGCACAGGACCTCTCCCCAACAGCACATGGACCTATCCCAACAGCAGAGGACATCTCAACAGAACAGGACTTACCAGCACCACTGCCCTGAGCAGCACCAAAGCACAGAACAACAGTCGTCATTCAAACGAGTGATGAGTACCAAAGACTGTTCTAAATTTGCTGTGTTTGCAATCTGAACCATTTAATTTTAGTGTTAAATTATGATTGTGTAGTATGTAAGTCGGGACTTGGCCAACTAGCCTAATCTTTAGATTTTCATTTTCGATTGAGTTAATGGATCAGTGTCTAACACAATGCAATTTAAAAACTCAATGTTTTTTCAAACATCCTCCATGTTTTCAAACCAACTGTAGACATTCTTTTATGTTTTCACATTTGTGATTTGCTAATACATAAGAATTACTTTTAATTATATTGTTTGTGATTATTGTAGTGTAATTCCTAATAATATTCATTTTAGGGGTAAAATATAATGCAATACAAATAAAACTTAACACAAAATGTGTTAAAAAATGCACATCCCTGTGTCTAGTTAAGGACAACACAACATGTGTTTTTTAACGCAGTCAGTGTGTTGAAATGTTTAACACAAAAAGTGTTAAATATCTCAACACACTGACTGTTAAAAACACCACATGTTATGCAGTCCTTAACTAGACACAGGAATGTGCATTTTTTTAACACATTTTGTGTTGTTTTCAACACATCTGTTTTAAGAGTGTGGGACAACTATATGTCGTACTCTACACAAATCTGGCCTTCATGGACGAGTGGCAAGAAGAAAGCCATTATTGAAAGGAGGCCATAAGAAATCCCATTTGAAGTTTGCTAGAAGTCATATGGAGGACACAGCTACCATGTGGAAGAAGGTGCTTTGCTCAGATGAGACAAAAATTTTACTTTTTGTCCAAAATGCAAAACGTTATGTATGGAGCAAACCTAATACTGCTCATCGTCCTGAGTGCACCATCCCCATTGTCAAATATGGTGGGGGGAGCATCATGCTATGGGGCTGCTTTTCCTCAGCGGGGACTGGGAAGATTGTAAGAATAGTTGGGAAGATGGATGGAGCCAAATACAGAGACATTTTGGAGGAAAACCTGCTGGAGTCAGCAAGAGAATTGAGGCTGGGGCGGAGATTCACCTTCCAGCAGGACAATGACCCTAAACACAAAGCTAAATCTACAATGGAATGGTTTAAAAACAAACATATTAATGTGTTAGAATGGCCCAGTCAAAGTCCTGACCTAAATCCTATTGGAAATCTGTGGAAAGACCTGAAAACTGCTGTTCACAAACGCTCTCCTTCTAATTTGACAGAGCTTGAGTTGTTTTGTAAAGAGGAATGGGCTAAAATGTCTCTACATGTGCAAGCCTTGTAGTCATACCCCAGAAGACTTGCTGCTGTTATTGCAGCAAAAGGGGGTTCCACAAAGTATTAAGTCATGCTGTATGAATACTTATGCACGCCCCACTTTTCACGTTTGTATTTGTTGTAAAATAACAGAATCATGTATCATTTTGCTTTCACTTCACAGTTGTCTGTTACTTGTGTGTGAACTTTCAGTAAAATATTCAAAATAAAATCTTTATGTTTAGGGTCGTAAACATGACAAAATGTGCAAAAGTTCAAGGTGTATTAGTACTTTCACAAGGCACTGTATAGGTGCACATGTTTGTACAGGAGGATGGCGAAATGGTGCAAAATAATATGAATCTACAATATAAAGTACATGAGAGAAAAAAAAAAAATCACTAGATTCTGAAAATGTGGCTCAAAATACCATTTCCTGCAGAAATCCATGCCTCAAACTGCAACACAGACAGAATGGTGATCAAATAAAAAAATAATCTTGCAAAAAGTACAAGAATGTGCACAGGAGGACATAAGGGCTACTGCTACAAACTGAATACATTATTATTAGACAATTAAAGTCATTTAGACGAAATGGGTATTTTTTTTATGTAAATTTACAAAAATAGAATGGACAGTGGGAGCAATGGCCGCCACATAGCGTTCAGCGCGAGTAGAACGTAGCTCTTCGAGGCTAGCCGTATAGCCGTTATGGGCGCCGTGCTGTTGTATTTGGTGGAGCCAGCTTCCATATTTGGAATTTCTGAGTCACGTTTCCAAGGACACCACAGAGCCAATCAGTGACGAAGACACGCCCCCTCCCGCACCGGCTTGTTCCCTCTGTGTCAGACATGGGCCGTTTCTCAATCTGTGTACTTGTGTGCTCGTGGACTCATGAAACGTCATCACGCGCGGCCCAAGTCCTGTTCCAATTCAAAGTTTGCTTCTCAGCAAGTCCGCTGTAAATCCCCGGATGAGAACTTGCTCCGCCCATTTTACCGAGCATGCATCAGAGGAGGCTTGTGCGTACTCCGCCAGCTATATTTCCCACAATCCGTTTCGCTTTGAGCACGTGGATCACCACGAGCGTCCGCCTGCGGCGGCCCCTCCTTCGCGCGCACCGAGCCAACTGATCAACAGCTGATCGTGCGCATGTAAATAAACATGGCTATATTACCCATTTCATCCCCGGAGAAGTGTCTCCTGCTCAAGACCGTTTTTACTGGGTTTCTGAGCAGAAGTGTTGAAACATCTTTGGTCATACTTTCCTTTTCTCACAACAATCAGCAATAGATGAATTTAAAGTCGTATGTCATGAACAGGTTATTGAGGACAAATGCATTTAATTTTGACATTGTTTTATTAAGGGGGCACTGCAGACAAATCTTTATATGGGAGCTTCAGAAACAGTTTCAGTTTTTAAAAATTTATATTTGACCTATTTTTGTATTATTTCAGTTTGTACACCAAGATATATATTTTTAATTACTTTACACATCATGCCTTATTTATGTATACTGTAAATACATAATGTGAAATTGACTAAAATGTACACATTTTATTTTGTTTTCTACAAAAGTTTGTAATTGATGTCTTTAAAAACATCTGTCCACTTCGCCTGCAGTGTCTCACCCTTTTAATTTCATATGAGGTGATTTAATTTTATAAAAGCTCACAGCCCCATGTTCATGAGCTACTTCCTGTGATGTCATCGAGTTCACTGGTTCCAAATGCTGAAATAGCCGAGTCCACACTGGTGAACTCCTCAAGTCCGTTCTCCGAGTCTGCACCCGCAAGTCCGTACCCAGGAGTTCACAAGTACAGAGTCTGCACTCTGAGAATTGAGAAACGGCCATGGTGTCAGGCAGAGGCTGCCTGCTCCTCATTCCGGGCAAACGGAGCAGTAAATAATGTTAGCATAACGTGGCTAACGCTATCACCCAAAGTTACTTCTGTGGATGTTCTGTAATAGTTAAACAAAAACACTTTTTTTTAATGTATGTGTCATTATCAGTGTTTAAGTGTTAAAACGTCTTTCAGCAGGTGCAAAGGTTTAGCCAAATCAACAATGAACACAGACTTTCGTATCGTAAATTCAAATTGTAATAGCCTAATTCTCAGGTCATGTAGTGAAAATATATATGAACTAATTTTGGTTGCAGTCTATGGGTTTATCAATATAGTTTTGTTATCTTAATGTCTACCTCAGGCCTTCATAACCTCACTGTACCCAAACACTCCCATGAATATTAGTCTTAGAAAGGACACTTACATGTGTAATCTTTGGCATTGTCAAGTCATCCATGTTCTGGAACCTTTTCTCCATTTATTTTGTTGAACCAGGTGAAAAACCTTAAAGGGCGAGACAAAAGTCCAGTTTAAGTTTAAACACAATATTTACAATTTACAAGATAGATACATATCAATAATACAAATAGCAATCTTATTTTAGAAACAAATGCTCTCATTCAGCCATCTTAAAAATCAGTTAAGTCAATCAATAGGGTGCAAATAACTTGATATTCGGTCCAATAACGTATACATACCACACACACACTTGTGCAAAGCATCTTAGCATTTACAATGACATTTCCTATGAATTTATCAGTTTAACATTTGGTATTGTAAAGTATTTTAGTTTTTTTTTTTAATACACATTTTAACCACTTACATCTCTGCACTCACAAACTAGACCACCGTGCTCTTTCCAACCACAAACTATAGGAGGAGCCACATTTACTAATCAGCATACACAATGCAGCATTTAGCACACCATAGCACAAACACAGAAAACTAAGTCAAAGCAAGGTACAGCTCTAGCTTACCGGCTGTCATCTCAGTCTCTTTGTGAGGACCCGATCCTGCTCGGTGCACTTTGCATCCATAACGTCTCTACTTTTGAGCTATAGTTTCATGCCCTTCTTGCCATGGTGTGTAGTTCCTCCTGGTGCTGCTCCTGAGTGTAGAAAGGCACAATGCTTAATTAGTCCAGGTGTGCACCACTGATTTCGCAATGGCTTCCTCCTTTGTCCATTGAGCAAGGGGAGCTACGCCCAATTGGACGCAACAGGCATGCTTACTTTTACTGTTACTGTTGTCTGTGTCCACAGCTCCTGTCTGGATGCCCTATGGAAGAGATGAACATACTCATCCAAGAAACAAACTTCAGCAGATATAAGACTGATTAAACCAAGTGCACACTATTGAAACGAGTTAAACTGTTTGACAAAGTTTAGGTTATACTACCCCTTATCAAATTCATTCATCTTCAGTACCCATAATCACTAACAGCAGAAAGAAATAGCACAAACATGTGTAACCGGGGGTGGTGCAGAGGGGTAGAAATAACTAGCCGCTCTAGCATGTAGCAGTTTTAACCTTAGCTATTAACCCCAAAGGCCCACAGGTAAGTAATATTGACAGAGGCAGGTTCCATACTTTAAATAAATCAGTGTTTTATTTATTCAAGTTATTTTTCTCAAGTTTCTCTTTTTCCTTAGTTCCATGTTTAAAACCAGAAGTCCATCATAATTTTCACAAGGGTTAGTCCGCAGACCCATGCGCCCCCAACAGTGGGCTTACAGAGCGTTCAGTCGAAGATGTAAACAAAACATGACATAACCAAAACAAAACGACAAACAAGACTACAAACAAGACGGCAGAGTCCTGCACTGGCCCGCCAGTGCTTGGAGTTCGACCGCTCTCCGAGGCGCAGTGTCACCCGGCATTGGGATACAAATGCTACGTCCACCGGACCTTCGGGACCTCTGCACCCGATACACAGTGGCTCATCCACCGGACCTTCGGGACCTCCGCACCCGATACACAGTGGTTCCTACGCGCATTGCGCTGAAGCGCTCCCCCCGGATAGTTGTGCCCCTCGGCGCTGTTAGCCTGTTGCTCCAAACACAAGCGGACGCCGGCTTGACCACCCGGAAGAACAAAGACCAGAGGCAGAGCGAAGATAGACGTGACCTTTTATACGTTTTACGTTGCGCCCCTAGTGGGCGCACCGTCACACATGGTTTGTAAAACTTTATTATAAAGACTGACTGTTGTGATTTCAGGTCAAGCAGGAGGATGAAGGAGATGGTTCGTCAGTGGCTCAGGATCAGGCTGTCCGCTGAAGAGGAGAGAGAGTAAATTAATGATTAATCTCAATATGAATGACAGCACAGGCACATGTGTAAAGTAAATTAATGATTAATCTCAATATGAATGACAGCATAGGCACATGTGTAAAGTAAATTAATGATTAATCTCAATATGAATGACAGCATAGGCACATATGTAAAGTAAATTAATGATTAATCTCAATATGAATGACAGCATAGGCACATGTGTAAAGTAAATTAATGATTAATCTCAATATGAATGACAGCACAGGCACATGTGTAAAGTAAATTAATGATTAATCTCAATATGAATGACAGCATAGGCACATGTGTAAAGTAAATTAATGATTAATCTCAATATGAATGACAGCACAGGCACATGTGTAAAGTAAATTAATGATTAATCTCAATATGAATGACAGCACAGGCACATGTGTAAAGTAAATTAATGATTAATCTCAATATGAAGTGAGAAATACAAAGCAGGACAAATCCCCTCTGAAGATTTTTTAAAAAGCCTCTAAAACGAGACACAAACATGACAAAAAAGCTTCAAAATAGCGACAAAAATGAGGATGAACACGCAACAAAATTGTGACAAAAAATCAACAAAACCGGGCTAAAATACAACAAAAATGCATCAAAAACATGCCTGGAAAGCAACAAAACATACGCCTAAAAGTGACAAAAACATGATGAAAACATGAGAAAAAAGCACTGAAAAAAGCCTCTAAAACGAGACAAAAAAGCTTGAAAAATGTGAAAAAAAAGTTACAATCATGTGGTAGAGCTGAGCTTTCAAATTGGCAATTACACTGTTGCTCTCCAGTCGACAAGCTTTTAGATTTGGATGAAGCTGAAGTGGAGAAAATGCCCTCAGTTAAGGTGGGGGTTAAGAGGTTAACTTTGCACAAAGGTTCATGTGGGAAACTCACATCATGTTGTGTTCCATTTTTGTAATTTTCTAGTCATTTGTTTGGCGTTTTCATCTTTGTTTTTAGATTTGGGTAATGCCAAACTGGAGAAAATATACTGGGTTCAGGTAGGGGTTAAGAGATTGTTGCACAAAGTAAACAAAGTCACGAATGAAGAGTCCTATAACTTTATACAGGTTGTAAAAGTGCTTATTGATGACGTTCTTGTCAAACTGCACCCCCCTCTGTTTTGAAGGAGTATAAACCATACGTCTGACTGAAAAGTGAACTGGGACACTCCTTGTGAAGGAAACAGAGGGAAGGGTGAAGGTCTAAGAGTTGGGATGGAGCCTCTGTTTCCTGGTGTCTCTCCTCTCCTGCTCCTGACTCTTTCCTGAATCTTCTTTACTGATTCCCATCTAACGAAGCGTCAGTATTTTTAGCCTCTCTGTTTCCACAGTGTTTGCCGAGGTTCATCTGGAGACTCTTCTGTGAAAAACTTTGAGCGCCAAGTCCCAACGCAGCCGGAGCTGGGAACCAGTCCAACACCGACATAGCTTTACCCAAATCTCAAAGGTCACAGCCTATAAACAAATGCTCATTTTTGCATTTTCATCCTTGTTTTTGTCTCGTTTTTGTCTCATTTTTGTTTCTTTTCTTTTTTTTCAAGAAGCTTTAGATTTGGGTAAAGCCAAACTGCAGAAAATGTGCTCAGTTAAAGGTGGGGGCTAAGAGGTTAAAGAGGACGAGGATCAGACAGAGGGCGCCCTCTTCAGGCCATGGTGGGTCTGACACAGAGTGAGAGTTTGTGTTTGAGGCAGGAGTCCGAGTAAAAATACCATGGACTCGCTCGCACGGTCGCCATGGAAACTGCATCCCGGGACGGCGGGAATGAGGAGGGGGGCGGAGCATCCGCAGGACAAACGACCACTTCAGGCACTTCAGGGAAAAAGCATTAACTCCATATTTACTATTTACAGAAACTAATAACGAACAAAAACACCTCTTACTCCCCTGCCTTTAACCAAGCACATTTTCTCCAGTTTTACCCAAATCTAAAAACTTCTCGACTGAAGAGTTTACAGCCTATAGGCCAGAGTAATGCCTCATTTGAAAGCTAAGACCTTGTCATTTCTGAAAAGTAGGTAACTGGTTAAAAGTGTAGCTACTTTACTCGAGCAGATGTAAATAAGTGATTAATTAGATGTTTGTGGAAGGTGCCTTACAAGAGCCTGCAGAAAGTGTTAATGGTGTATCCCTAATTCTGTTCATTTCCATTTTCTCCAGTTCAGCTTTACCCAAATCTAAAGCTTCTGGACTGGAGCTCATAGCCTCTAGGCCAATGTTATGCCTCATTTGAAAGCTAAGACCTTGTAGTTTCTGAAAAGCACGTAACTGGTTAAAAGTGTAGCTACTTTACTCAAGCAGATGTAAATAAGTGATTAATTAGATGTTTGTGGAAGGTGCCTTAGAAGAGCCTGGAGAAAGTGTTAATGGTGTATCCCTAATTCTGTTCATTTACATTTTCTTCAGTTTAGCTTTACCCAAATCTGAAGCTTCTTAACTGGACCTCACAGCCTCTAGGCCAGTGTGACGTCTCATTTGAAAGCTAAGACCTACAAAACTGATCTGAGCTTCTTTGTTTTTGTTATCACGTTTTTGTTGAATTTGTAACCTCTTAACCCCCGCCTGAAACAAGCACATTTTCTCCAGTTTGGCTTTACCCAAATCTAAAAGCTTCTTGAAACAAGCATCAAAATAGTGACAAAAACGTGCTGGAAAAGCAACAATAACACAATAAAAAAGTCACAATGAGTTTTGTAGGTCTTAGCTTTCAAATGAGGTGTTACTCTGGCTATAGGCTGATTTGTCGACAACATTTTTCAAACTCAATAAAAAGGCAAATAGAGAGCAGAATTGGACAGAGGTTAAAACACCCTTTCATATATAATAAAATGTATGTGTACAGGTGTTAATTAGAATATCATGAAAAAGTGCATTCACTTCTGTTATTCAACTTAACCTGTGAAACTAATAATGTTAGTTTCACAGGTTAAGTTGAATTACAGAAATGATATGATGGACTCATTACATGCAAAGTGAGATATGTGTAGCCTTTATTTGTTATAATTTGATCAGGCTCAGCTTGTAAACATGAATTTATTTTATTTTATTTTTTTACTGCCTCCTACTGGAGCTTTTTAGTCAGTACCACATTTGTTCACTACAGATGGCACCAATTCAAACCTCTGCAAGAAAATCACAGACCTCGTGAGTCCATGTCAAATGCACGGTGTTTTTGTTACAACCGACCTCACTACTGGGGTAGGTTGTAACACATGATGGGGTAAGTCGTAACAGTTAAACAAAAGAAGCAAAAACAGAGGTTTGGTCATGTGATCAGCTTCAAAAAGAGCTTTATTTAAATAAAAGAATAATGTCTCTCTCTCTAACCTGTCATATGCTTAACCTCAGGTGCAGTCAGTCCATAATACAGGTCTGCTGTCTGAGTCCAATAATCAGAGGAAACTCTGTTGATGCTTCAGTGTGACCTACACTGGGATGATCACTGGACCCCGGTCTCTCAGCTTCTGCAGTGTTTTACAGTATCTGCTCAGTGTTAAAGGAAGATCCCATGTGCCTTTGGAACTGATCTGACCTGCCCTTCTCTCTGACCTCATCAGATGATTTTAAAAACATTTGTTTTAAAAATTTAAAATCAAGAAAGTGTCATTAGTTGTGTGTAAGGGGATGGTTGTGTTACATCCACCCCTGTCAGCCATTGTTCAGCTGTATCAGCATAATGGTTTGATAATAGCAGGGGAAATGTGCATCACATTTTGCCTGAGAATCTACAATTTATCCATCCATCCATACATTTTCTTCCACTTTTCCATTGCCGGGTCATGGGGGCAGCTGTTGGAGCTGCCCAAATCACATAGCACCAGCCCAATCTACAATTTAATCTAATGTAAGTCATGTGGTTTTATGTGCAATAGTATAAGCACTAAACAAATGATAGTCTTGGTCAAAAAATGTACTTTCTTACCTCAAAATCATTGTTTTCTCTCTAGAATCTGCATGAACCTGTTTCCAGCCTTGACAGTCACCATGTGGGATCAGGAAGGAAGTGGGTAAACACTGATATGATCATGTGACTTCTATCTTATCCCTGAATGGTGGAATTGATGGAGTTACAACTCTCCCCCTGTTACAACCACACCCGGTCTCCCCTACATAAATATTCACACCCTTTGCTCTGACACTCAAAACTGATGGTCCTTGAGATGTTTCTCCAACTGGACTGGAATCCACCTGTGGTAAATGAAACTCATTGGACTGGATTTGGAAAAGCACACAGCACAGTGGCCTCCATTCTTGGTCAATGGAAGACGTTGAGAACCTCCAGGCCTCTTCCTAGAGCTGGGCCCGTCCAAACGGAGCCATCAGGGAGAAGGGCCTTGGTCAGAGAGACCAGGAACCTGCTGGTCACTCTGACAGAGCTCCAGTTATTCTGAGGAAATGGGAGAACCTTAAAGACGGACAACCATCTCTGCAGCACTGCTCCAAACAGGCCCCATTGTCTTTATCGGGAACTGTGTGTAAAGTCTTCACACCACTAACACTTTACCCACATGTTGTTCACTTACAGCCTCATTCCAAAATGGATCACATTTGTTTTGTTGTTTTTCTCATCATTTTGTAATATTATTTTCTGCTTTCAGATCAGTCAAGCTGCTCCAGAAAAGGCTGCTGCTAAAAAAGCTGCAAATGTGATGAGTGAATATTTAAAGAGAAGTCTCCTGGAGAGGAACCAGCAGCCCCACATTTCAACACTGAACAATCTGATTAAACTGATATTGATACAGACATTGATTTATTTGATCATTGGCAGAGATGGTCAAGAGAAAGAAAAGTATTCATTATATAGAAATTCATGTTCAATATATTTACAAGTATGATTTAAATATAGTTCATGATAGTTTTAAATCCACAGGCAGTAATAGGAAGTGATGAGGAATTATCTCAGTCCATTGTTAGTCGGGCAGGAAATAGTGACTCAGAGCTTGCAGAAAGTGGCCCAAGTGGAGTAACTGTAACTGTGAGTCTTTTGCTGCCTCTTGGCCAGGACTCCCTTTAAAAAGAGCTTTTTAATGTCAGTGGGACTTTCCTGCTTAAATAAAGCTTCAATCAAACTAAAATGCTACATGAAATATGTTTATCATGTCTTTGATTCAAAGTTCCTTGTAGGTGATCTTTGTAATTGTATTTCTCTTGTAGAACTTCCAAGTGTCCTTTTCCAAATAAAGAACACCCTGGAAGTCCATCAGCAGCAGCCCGTCTGTGACCTCAGACGATGCACAAACAGTTACACATTATCACATGTATGATATATTATAAACATATGAAACACAAATACTATTTCACTGATGACAATTGTAAAGTTCATTTTAGAATGATAATAATAAACCTTTTCCATGATGTAAATATTGTTGACATGTTATATTTGGTTTGTTAAGCCCATCACTGCCTATTGTCTAATGAGGCTCACGGCAAAGTATCATCTTCCTTTCCCCTGACACTGATCACTTTCAACCACTGTAGTTTTGTGTTTGGTCAACAGGAGGCGCTGGTGGATCAGATGTTAAATAAACTATATGATCGACTCAATACATCAAGAGTTTCCCTCTTTGTCCAAGATTTGGCTTCTCTTGTCTTTGGAAAAGAACAGTTGGATCCACACAAAGTGAATGTAGTTACAGGGAAGTGTTCAACACTTTCTCTTTGTTTTCAATTGATTCATTTTCTTTCAAAAACAACAATGATTTGTGTTTTCAGACACTGTGAGGGAGCGCTTCCCAGGAACATGAGTTTCAGAGATCAGGAGTCTCCTCCGTCACAAGTGGAACCAGAGTGACTCCAAAAAACAAGTCAATAGAAACTTTGTACATTTGAACAAGTTCAGTTTTTCACTAAGTTTTATTCTCATGTTTCAGGCATTTTTGGTTCTTACAGCTTATGTTTCTGAAAAAGTCTTATATTTCAGTTGAAATAAAGTTTACCTGATACCAAATAGTGTTTATACTAATGTTAGTATGCTTCCTAATATGTACTCACATTATGTTAAAGTACAAGTTAAGCTGTTAAAAAGTGTATTAATATGAACTTCTGTGTATATTTGTATCACATATTAAATAAGGCAGAAGCAAACTGCTAATACACTTTTATTACACTATAAAACACACTTTAAATATACAATAAAGTGCATTTGAAATATACTCTAGTTGTTCCATTTTAACACAACTTTAACACTATTTAATATATTAACAGTGTCAGAAACTACAAACTGTAGTTCCCGTCTTCCCCACAAAAGGGCGATACCTTTGACCTCACTGCCACACCCAGTCCGCAGTGAGGCTTGAACTGTATATACTAGGCCTTTGTTCTTCTGTTGTTGTTTTTATGTCCTTTGTTTTCCACAAGTAACCATGGCAACCAACTTAAACATGGAAGAATAAAACAACAGAAACTACGATTGGGACTCCTGGTGATATCATACAACAAGTATAAAACTAATGATCTTAAGATGCAACTTCGTGTGTATTATTTCCAATATATTAAGACTGGTGCATTTCAAGTATATTTAATACAACAAACTTGACCTGGGTTATGGTTTATTATAATGAGTTGTAATGAATCCACAAGTGCAGCACATTTAAAAAGCACAGGCTCAGGATAAGTGATCAAATATCAAAGTGCACAGAGCTGGGGACAGATTACAGCCTGTCAGATCATTCACATCCTTTTTGTCCCTTTGTGCTTTATAAGATATTACTCCACAGTAACAATAGAGTTCAGTAAGAATATACTGACAGTGATGTTGGAGAATTGGAAATAAGATCAATAAGAAAAGGATTAGAAAGACATCATTAGAAAAATCCTAGTGTTACATTTACATCCAAATCAAAAGTAAATAAACACATTTTTAACATCATTTAGTTTAATTTAAACGCAAAAGTAGATTTTGTTATTGGGAAAGTAAAACATACAGAGTCCTGATGTCTGCAGTACATTTGAAGTGCATTGGGGTAAATTATTTTTTTATTCAAAATGATCAAGACCTAGTTTCCATCTGATGTGAATAAAGCGTCTGTTCTTCATCAGATCATAAAATCAGATCAATGTAATAATATCATTAAGTAGGACAGATAAAAGCTCCAGGATCAGACGCCTGGAGAGTCTGTGACCTGCACCGCCTAAAGGACTTCACTTTCTTCTCACGTCCTCGTCCTTCTTTCTTTGGAGGTGACTTTTTGTCTCAGACCCGTTCTTGATGGAGCTCAGACCTGTTCCACTGAGCCGTGATGCTGGATCCTTCTGTTTATTCTCCTGGGCTCAGTCTGAGGCGTCGGCTCTGGAGCTGCTGCACATCATTAATAACGTCTGTTGAGAAGCAGAGATCAGAAATCATTCATCACAACTGGTCACATTATTCACAAGAATTAATATGGAAAGACAATGAAATATATGAATAATAATCAGGTCTTTAAAACTGTTAAAGCTCCTGTGTATTGGAGTGTGGGCTGGTGTTGTGACTGAGGAAGAGGGAGATAAACTGAATATGATGATTATTGAATGTTTTTGATGAGAATATAACACAATCACATGCTTAACACTTCATCTGCATATTAACCTTTAATGGTAGAATGGATTTAAGATTAAAAACTCTTTAAAACAAACTCCAGCAGCCTCAATGTTTTTGTTCAGACAAAACAGACAGAAAATGCTCCAGGTTCAGAACAGTCTCATAAAGTCAGGACTCACTTCAGTTTCTCCAGTCGACAGTGACGGCTCAGTTTAAGGACGAGGAGCTCCTTCACGTCTGACTCTCTCAGACTGTTATCCCTCAGGTTCAGCTCAGTGAGATGTGAGGGGTTGGACTTCAGAGCTGAGGCCAGAGAGGAACAGCTGATCTTTGACAAACCACAGCGACTCAATCTGAATAAAGAATAAATGAAGTGATTAAAGTCCAGAGATAAAACAGAAAATAAAAGTCATGAGAATAATCCAAACTGAAGACTTAATAAGAAAAAACTATATTATTTCTTGTCTAAAACTTTCTTCAAGATGCTAAATAAATAATTGAAAGAATCTGATTTTGATTTTCTTTATTGCACATTTCCTGTTTGTCCAGTGATGTATACGCTGCCTAAAATTCATAAAGCACTCACTGATCCTCCTGGCCGCCCTATAGTGGCCCAAACAGATTCATTATGGTCCCCTTTGTCCACTTTTGTGGATTATTTCATTAAACCTTATGTTCAGACCCTACCAGCTTATGTTAAAGACTCTACAGATTTTATTGAAAAATGTTCTTCCATTATAAATTTAACAGAGGATACTTTCTTCTCACACTAGACATCTCTAGCCTCTATACCCATATACCTCATGAAGGAGGTCTTGAGGCATTACGTTTCTATTTGCAGGACCGCAGTGACGAATCCTACCACCCCAACCAACTTATTATAGATTTAGCTGAATTTGTTATGAAATATAATTACTTTACTTTTGAAAGTGACTTTTATCTTCAAACATCTGGCACAAGCATGGGCACGGTTTGTGCACCCAACAATGCCAATCTGTATGTGGGTTTTTTTGAAAATAGATTTGTTTTTAACCCTATTAATAACAAATACTATCCTAATATCATGAAATGGTTCCGATACATAGATGATATTTTTTGCATTTTCAAAGGGAGTTTGGAAGACTTGGAAGGTTTTATATTATTATTGAATCAATTTGACCCAAACCTCACATTCACAGCACAGTGGAGTCATGAAAAAGTATGTTTTTTGGATTTGTGGGTCAAAAGAAATCACAATACTGTCATCACTTCTTTGAATCGTAAAGAAACAGATAAAAACACATTATTGTTGGCCTCCAGCTTTCATCCGGTTTCTTTGAAAAAAGGCTTACCCATGAGTCAGTTTCTCAGGTTAAGGAGAATTTGCCACTCAACGGAAGATTTTATTAATCAAGCAACAGACATGAAAATGAGGTTTGAGCAACGAGGGTATCCCAAAAACTGGATAGATGATGCATATTTACGGGCACTTAACAAGACCCGTTCTGAAGTATTAAAAAGAGCATAAAGAGGCAAAAACACTTTTCTGTAACATGTATCACTCAATATTCTGCTCACACACCTGCCATTAAAAAGTTTTTTTGCAACACTGGCATATTCTAAAATCAGACCCTGAAATCTCCTCCATTTTTAAACATCCTCCCCTTTTGTCAATAAAAGAGGTACAAATCTTAGAGATGTTTTGGTCCGTGCCAACTTCCATTCTAAACCTAAATCAGCCTCACAAACATTGTTACGCCTTTTGCCCAATGGCAACTATCGTTGTGGTAACTGTGCCCAATGTAACAATACAGTCAAAATAAATCATTTGTACATCCTCACACCGGAAAAAAATATCCAATTAAAAGTGTGATCACATGTTCATCAACCCATGTCATTTACATGCTATGGTGGCCTTGTGGTTTAGCTTATATAGGCAAAACCACAAGAAAACTTAAACAACGCATTAGCGAGCACAAGAGCTCCATCAGGAGGAATGATCGGGATTACCCAGTTGCTATACATTTTAATGATAACAATCATGATGTCTGTTCCCTGAGATTCTATGGCATTGAACATGTCCCCCCTCCACTCAGAGGGGGAGATCATGATAAACTCCTCAAGCAAAGAGAGTCTTATTGGATCCACACTTTACAAACGTTGGCTCCTAAAGGCCTCAATGATGAATTTAACTTGAGCATTTTTTTGTAACCTGACTATACTGGTCTTGTATTGTGTACTGTGACCATGTTGTTTACATGTTAGGATGGATGCAGCTCCACCAGGTCCTTTTGTTCCACCTGTGGTCTACATCCATTGATTTATTTTATTTCATTTCATTTTATTTATTAGGCAGGAAAGATTTAAAAACAAAATCGGGCCTGGCTCAGTACAAACTGATTTTCAGCAGGTTCCTGCTCTGCAGAACACACAAACACAGCATCAACATCAACACTTGACACAAAACATACTGTCACAAATAAAAGAAGGAACACACTGGTGTGAGGCTATAGTGTCCGTCACTAGTGGTCACAACGATAGCTGTCGGTCAGATGTTTCAACATAGTCTTTTTAAAAGGTCCAGGTGACTGTATGGTTCTTATGGTGAGGGGGATCTTGTTCCAGGCCCTGGTGAGCTCACAGAAGAATGAATTTCCGTAGGTGTTCCTGTGGTGAGGTATGGGTAAGATTTGGTTTGTGGTGGATCTGGTTGAACGCTCGGATCGAGAGCTGGGTCTTGGAACCAGAGCAAACAGTGAGGCCGATGGGCAGTTGAGCAGATGGAAATAGAGCTTAATCCCATGGCTCAGGGCGTAGTTCTGGAAAGTCAAGGCCCCAGACTGTGATAGAGCAGTGCAGTGGTGGGTCCAACCAGGGAGCCTGTGGTGGATCTTATATGCTCTATTGTAGAGTCTCGCCACAGGTTCTAGTGTTTCCTTAGTTGTGAGCGTCCAAACTGGGAGACAGTAGGACAGGGTGGAGAGTATGATGGCATGCAGGTATGTCTTGAGACGGGTAATGACAAACATGCTCTGATCTTACCATACACAAACAGTTTTTGGTTTAACTTTTTGGTGAGGTTTTGTATGTGGACACTGTATGTAAGGTGAGAGTCAAGGGTTACCCCCAGGTATTTGTAGTTTAATGCAGTTGAAAGTTTTTGGTTTGCAATGACAAGGGGGTTGGAGATGGACAGCTGTCTCCGTGGTGAGTGGAAGTACATGCATTCTGTTTTCTTAATATTGATAGTTAAATGATTGTCTTGGAGCCATCCATGTAAAGACTTTAAATCTGAGTTGAGTTTTTGATTAATGACCTCTGTGTTTGGGCCAGATACAAGATCACTGTATCGTCTGCATAGAGCAGCGTTTGTGAATGGTTTACTGCATTCGGGAGATCATTTATATATATGAGGAACAGCAGGGGGCCCAGAATACTGCCTTGTGGTACTCCCATAGAGCAGCCCAGCGGCCTAGATTTTACTGACCCTATCTTTACTGATTTATGTAATCAGATGCACTGCTGTTTATAATGTATATACTTTATCTACATTTTCTAATGCCTGTTTGATGTGTGTTAAGGGGTTGATCTTTTTTGGCATAGTGTCCCTTTAAGAGGGGCACCCTTGGGTGCCAGTCACACCCTACTTAAGACTGGTCACCTGGAGCTCTTCAGCAATTTGCCTGATGAAGGTCTCAGGACTGAAACGTTGACCATATCCTAATAAACTATATTTGCAAGGTTGGCAGTGTGCGGGAAGTAATTCTTTATCAATGTACACTGGGATTTCCCCTCATCTCCAACGCACCTGCCTCAAGTAATTGATGTGTGAAGTTTCTCTTCTAATTTGTCTAAAACTTTCTAAAATATAGTTTGAAAAAATACAAATCTTAATGTATAAAAAGCATAAATAAATAAATAAATTTCATTCAGTTACGTCTCTTTTACAACAATTAAATGTTGTAAAAGTCCGAGCTTGGAGGAAAAAGAGACCGCCCGCGGAGGTTGAGGAAGAGTTAGTTAGAATGTTAGTATATATATATATATATATATATATATATATATATATTATATATATATATATATATATATATATATATTTCCCTGACTTAGTCCTGTGTTTATGAGTGAAGTCATAATCTCAATTATTGGATCACTCAGAGGTCAATCGGGATAAATTTGACCCGGAAGTAGGTTTTGACAGCGCAGAAGCTTATACGAAGACGAGAGAGTGCAGATAAATGTAGTTTAAATGATTTGTTATGTTTGTATGATACTCAAAACTTACTAAACTGAGTGAGAGGCTCAGGTGGAGGATACAGAGATGAGTCATGATGTTTATAGACGATGGACAATTGCTAATTTGAAGTTATTTGTGTGGAAACGCTAAGCGGCTAGAGAACTTGTTGGTGGCAGACACAAGACGGAGAAACTCTGGCAGATCCTTGAAAATTCCTTCAGTGAAACAGGTCGTCGAGATAGATGGAGTTTGCTGCTGATGTTTTACTTCAGTGCCAAGTACGAAGTACAGTTACTTTAAGGCCGAGTGCGTTATCAGAAAAGATCCAACAAATTACATAAAAAGCATGTGATCATTGAACAGGACGCATAGAAGGTGCTATTGCACATGTTTTGCAGGGTATGTGTATTGTTTCCTATGCTGCATGACTTTATTCAACTTCTAGGCATATGCCATTTAGCCTTTCCTTCATACACAATCATCGTAATCCCTCCTCCCCCGATACAATGCTGAGAGAAAACATGTTCATGTAGGCCAAAGCATTGTGTAGTATAAAAGTAAAGATGACTTCCTTTCTGCTTTTCTATTGTACAATTCATATATAGTGTGTAATTTTCAGGAAAGAATTATCCCCCCACCCAAAAAGTTGACATTTAATTTAGCTTGTGCTGCTGCTATTGGAAATTAAAACTAATATATTTGACCAAAATGTTCATGGAAGCACAGATACTCACCCTCAATATATTGTTGATGATCTGTTAATGTACCACAGTTTTGATGCCTGTAAACAATCTTTATTCATGCATATTTTACACTGGGTTTACTGGGAGAGAGTGCTTTATCCCGATTGACCTTTGACCGGAAGCTCTGCGCATGCGCACCACGAGATTACGACTTCGCTTATTGGAAGAAGTTTTGACAGAGCAGTGCTGTAATTACATTTGATTTGTGTATTTCTTGCTATCAGAGGAAAGTAGTATGGCTGTTGTTGCATGTTGCTGCAATGAAGTACTTTAAACATGTTTTAGTAGGCTAGCTGTTGAACCACAGTCTGTCTTGTCACACTCGTATGTAAATGTTCCCCCAGGGTTTGTGTTTTGTAAGGATGTAAAAGATGTTGCCGTGAATTGATTTTCTCTGTCACATGAGGTGCAAACATTGTAATTGCACTAAGGATACTGAGATGACAAAACTACGAAGACCAAAGTTAAGTTACTCCTGGTGTTCGGGTTTATTGCTTCAGTGGATAAAATGTCTCATCCATATGTTTAAAACTTTTATCGGAAAGCGGGACATGCATGTTTTTTGTTTTTTACAGCGGATCCTTGATTTATGGGTGCCACCCCAGCAGAACTAGGTGCCCCTCCTGTGCCACCCCTGAAAAATTTGTCTGGACACGCCACTGGAAACTTGAGCCCTGACACAGAGACAGTGAACTGACCTGAGAGTCTGCAGGCGACAGTCTGACCTCTGCAGGAAATCACACAGATGAGACACTCCTGAGTCTCTCAGTCGGTAGTTACCACCCAGCTGCAGCTCAGTGAGATGTGAGGGGTTGGACTTCAGAGCTGAGGCCAGAGAAGAACAGCTGATCTCTGACAAACCACACCAACTCAATCTGAATAAAGAATACATTTCATTTCATTTAGTTACGTCTCTTTTTACAACATTTACAGTGAGAACCAGATGTTTACATTCACTTTATAAAACGACACATTTGCATTTTTTCTCACTGTCTGACATGAAACCAGCATTAACTTTTATATTTTTATGTCAAGTAGAATTTAAAAAAATATTTCTATTTGTCAAATTCCATAAGAATGATAGAATTTTCTCTGTATAAACCAAAAGTTTAAACATGTCATGAATATTTGTAGCGTTGCCTTTAAACTGTATAACTCGGGTCAAAGGTTTTGGATTTCCTTCCACAAGCTTCTCACAATAGTTGGATGAGTTTTGGTCCATTCCTCCAAAAAGGCTTTTTCCTCCAAACGTGACCATGGTCATTATGGACAAACAGACACAGGATATGTCTCCAAACATTAAAGTCTTTATCCTTGTGTTTCTTTTGGAGTCAGAGCTTCTTCCTGGCAGAGTTCCCTCTCAGCCCATGTCGGTACAGGACTTGTTTCACTCTGGATAATGACAAACTCTTACCAGGTTCAGCATCTTCACCAGGGGCCTCATTTGTAAAACTGTAAAGCACAGTACAGCGAGATCATTCCTGCTTCCCGTTTAAAAGGCTTCAGCATCAGTGCACATACGCGCACAGGTACGAGCGTTCACGAGCGTGCACGTATATGCAACAAGTCATTTTTCACAAATATCGTGTTAAGTTGCTCGTTTCATTCTGATCTTTGTCATTTCTGATGAAAATAAAGTTCAAATGAACTATTTCAAAAGTGACCAAACATGACTTCCTCAAACTGTCCTCCCCTCGCTGCTTCCCTCGCCTCTGCTCGTCTCTCAGCAGTGTTTCTGAAAAGTGCGTACCTCGTACGGGAGCTATATAGTTTGCGTGGAGGAGCGCAATGTTTCACGTTCAGTTTGTTTTCTATAAATACCATCTTTTGCGCAGGGGTCTCATTTACAAAACTGTCCGTGAGAATCTGCCTATAAGAGTCCGTACGAGCAAAACCCAAACTTCACGTACGGAGAAAAAAATTGGGATTTATGAAACCCTCCGTACGCGCAGCACCACGTAAACTCCCCTTCACTGATTCCACCTGGAGCAGAAATGTGCGCACATGACCCTCCTCACGTCCCGCCCCCTGCACGCCTCTATGTCACCATATAAGGACATGCAAATTAACTTATGAATGAGATTTACCTAAACATGAGGCGATGAGGGTTTTACCGAGACCCGGGAGCAGGGAGGGAGGGGCCACACGCCACAGCAGAGGCCGGGTGGATCTTTACTGACATGTTACCGCTGTTTCTCTGATCACAAGTATAACCTACTGGCAGAGTGCAGAGTCTCATCAATAAAACCTTTGGAATTGCACTTTTATAACGTAAAGAAGAGCCTTTTAGACACTGATTGTGATATTTCCCAGTGCTGTTCACGGAGCTCAAATTTCCTGAAACTACAGAATAAGCTCGGTGGGCTTTGAATCACTCAGATAGTCTATTGTTTTTTGAGCTCGCTGTACGTGCAGTCGGGGATGAGGTACCGGTTCGCTTTGGGCATGAATGAGGAGCAGAGTCCGGGTGGTGTGAGAAAGAGAGGGAGGTTGTGGAGCTGCAGCGTAATTACGCAGCGTCTCTGAATGGACTGTGGCTTGGACCAGCCCTCAGCGCGGTCTCTGCAGGAGTTGGTCAGACTTTGGTTAAAAGCACAGAGCGGCTCGGATCTTTCCTGCTTCTCGCTCCCAGCCGATCTTCCGCCGTTCCAGCCGTTCAGTGCGCTCCGGTGTCTGTGCATGAGCGTACATGAGCGTGCACGTCTTTGAGCGTCACACATGACTACAATATTTTTATTATGTATATAAACGAAAGATTGAAACACTACACAAAGCCAACGGTTGATTTCCTAGATTTTATTTTTAATGATCTTAATCATTTCGGTAGAAAATAAAGAAATGAGCAGTTTAAAAATGTGCACCAGACTTCATTTCCTCAATCCGACCTCCTTTGCTGCTTTCCCTCGCCTCTCCTCGTGTGTTTGCAGCGTTTCTGAAAAGTGCGGACTGCGTACGACAGGTACAACCTAGTGTGGCGGTGCGTAATGTTTCACGTTCAGTTCGATTTCTATAAATACCACCTTTGGCGCAGAACAGTTCGTACGGAAGGTTTTGGCTCCTTTTGTCCGTACGTGGGCTTTATAAATGAGACCCTTGTTCTTTTGCATTTATTCTTGGGTTGATCTTCACATTTCAGACACAGCACGTTCATCTCTGGGACACAGAACCCGCCTTCTTTCTGATCTGTATGATGACTGGACATTTCCATCATTGTTTAACCAATGAACCTGAACCTTCAAGTGTCTGTAAATTACACCCAAGGATGAACCAGACTTGTGCTTCCAAGGTCATGACATCATCATCTGCCCCAGTCAGCTCTGTATATGCCACACGGATGAAGAGGAGGGCAACAAACATTTATAAGGACAGAACACATCCTGGACACTCACTGTTTGAGCCCCTGCCCTCAGGCAAGTGTTTTTGAGAGTTAAAGACTCACAGCAGCAGATTGAACAACAGTTTTTACCACCAAGCTGTGAGCTCCATCACACCTTAATAGCACTTTAGCACCACATTGGAGCTGCTGCTGTTTTTATTATGATTTATTATTGAGACTTTGAGAGACAAACCAGTTTCATTATGACAAATAAAGCATTATATTCTATTCTATAACTGGGCTTTCACAAACTGTTTAAGGTATACAGTAGTAATCTTAGTGTATGTAAACTTTTGGTTTTGGAAAAAGTAACAGAAAATTATATCTCTCATTCTTCTGGAATTTGACAAATAGAAATATATTTTAAAATTCTATTTGACCTACACATAAAAAGTTATTTCTGGTTTCATGTCAGAAAGTGATAAAAAAGTTAAATGTGTCTTTTTATAAAGTGTATGTAAACATCTGGTTCTCACTGTAAATGCTGTAAACGTCTGTAGGATCAACTTTTAGGTTTTCATTCTTCTGGAAATGTATGTTTTGTCATAACAAAACAAAAACAAATCACTCATATTGTTTTGTTCATAGTTTGTGTGAAACTTGAGCCCTGACACAGAGACAGTGAACTGACCTGAGAGTCTGCAGGCGACAGTCTGACCTCTGCAGAAAATCACACAGATGAGACACTCCTGAGTCAGACAGTCTGTTATTACTCAGCACCAGCTCAGTGAGATGTGAGGGGTTGGACTTCAGAGCTGAGGCCAGAGAGGAACAGCTGATCTCTGACAAACCACAGAGACTCAATCTGAATAAAGAATAAATGAAGTAATTAAGTCCAGAGTAAAGTAAGAGGAGTTTCTGTAGCTACAGCTGAACATCTGAGACTCTGGTTTGGAGCAGGACTCAGTTTCAGTGATTAAAGGATGAGGAGAGGGGAGGAGGGACGAGCGATAGCCGTCACAGACCTGACACTGATGTCCTCAGACACAGCACTGACCTGAGAGAGGAGAGCTGACAGTGAGGACTCTTCAGACCAGCACACAGCACAGACACTGAGGAGTCACTCAAGATATTAGAACTCAGATCCAACTCTCTGAGATGGGAGGGGCTGGAGCTCAGCGCTGATGCCACCACTTCACAGTGAAGCTCTGAGAGTCCACAGTTATTAAACCTGTAACAGATGTTAGAGCGACATGTGAGTGATTATAACAGGTCTGTGAAGCTGCTGTCTGTGACTGAGGACTCACACAGCCTTCCTGCAGTTCCTCACCGCTGGGATCAGTCTCAGTTTACCCCGATGAGACGTGTTGTACTTGTTTAGGTCCAGCTCCTCCAGGACCTGCTCTGACATCTGCAGCATGTAGGCCAGAGCCGAGCACTGGATCTCAGACAGTTCCTTCTTAGATCCACCTCCAGACTTCAGGAAGTCCTGGATCTGCTGCTGCACAGACTGGTCCTTCAGCTCCATCAGACAGTGGAAGATGTTGATGCTTCTGTCGGGAGAGACTTTCTCTGATCTCATCTCTTTAAGGTTTTTAATGACTTTGGTGATTTTTGATTTCTTCATTGGACTCAGCAGAGCTCCTAAAAGTCTGTGGTTGGACTCCAGACTGAGGCCATGAAGGAACCGCACAAACAGGTCCAGGTGGCCGTTTGGACTCTGCAGGGACTTTTCAAGAGCTTTGATCAGGAACTCATTTGGACTTAACCCTGAGACTGTTCCTTCACTTCCATAAAGAAACTCCCTGACCACCTCCTGGTTGTTCTTAAAGCAGTGGTGCAGGTAAACGGCTGCCAGAAACTCCTGCACGCTCAGGTGGATGAAGCAGTAGACTGACTGGTTGAAGACACTCTCTCGTTTGAAGATCTCAGTGCAGAGTCTGGAGTAGACCGAGGCCTCGCTCAGGTCCAGACCCACCTGCTCCAGGTCTTCTTGGTAGAACATGATGTTTCCTGTCTGCAGATGCTCAAAGGCCAGTCTCCCCAGCTTCAGGAGCAGCTCTGTGTCGGCCTCTGTCAGCCCCCATGTCTTAGGTCTAAATATCTGCACAAAACCCTTCCACCAACTCTTCTTCACCCTGTCATCAGACCTAACTGAACCATCATGAGTTGTTCTAAGACTCTTCTTCTCTGCTCTGTCCTGATCTCCTGCTTCGTACTTCCTCTTCCTGTGCGTCTGCACCAACAGGAAGTGTGCGTACATGTCTGTGAGGGTCTGGGGCAGTGGTCCGCTCTGATGGGTTCTCATCACGTGGTCCAGGACTGTGGAGGTGATCCAGCAGAAGACTGGGATCTGGCTCATGTTGTGGAGGCTCCGGGAGGTTCTGAGGTGGGACAGGACTGTTTGAAGCTGCTCTTCATCTGAGAACCTCTTCCTGAAGTACTGCTCCTTCTGTGGGTCAGTGATGAAGCCCCTGACCTCCGTGACTCTGTGCACGCACCGCGCTGGGATCTGATGGGCCGCCGCTGGGCGGGAGGTGATCCATATAAGGGCGTGAGGAAGCAGAGCGCCTCTGATGAGGTTCACCAACAGTACGCCCACCTCTGAGCTCTGTGTGACCTCAGAGATGAGCTCACAGCTGAAGTCCAGAGACAGTCTGCTCTCGTCGAGGCCGTCAAAGATGAACAGGAGTTTACAGACGGACAGAGTCTGTGGGTCAGAGAACATTTAAGGCTCATTCACACATGTTTGATTTAGGACTAAAGTGTAAACCTTGTTTTGGGCTGATAAGGCTTCACACAACACTTAAGGTCAAACAAAACCTCCTGAAAACAGAACGTGTCTCACCAGGAGGAGGCGCTGGGCCATGAATAAGTGCAAGTACAAAGGACAAGTTTCTCCCTGATCTGTAACATGTAACTCATAAACAGAAATGGAGCCATATCTGGACTTTACTATTATGTCTGACCAAACTGGGCTCAGCGACAGACGAGGCAGCGGAAGATGTTTTATTACTTCTGGAACTAGACGGAGGCCATTACCGTCATCACCGCGGGTCAAAAGTAGGACAGAGCTAACTCTTCTCTTCTAAAGTATTAGTAGTTAGAGACGATCATGAAATTCTGGGTCACGATTATCTCGGCCAAGATAAATGTGATTAATGATATTATCACATATTTGCCTCTGGTTTAAAAATGTCACTGAAACTGCAGAAATGAGAGAAATTAATTGGATCATGAAATATTCCTCTTCATCGTCTGCTATTTTTTGCAGTAAAGTTTAAGTATAGAATAAAAAGCAGCTGATCTTTTCACGGCTACAACCGAGAGGCAAGGCAAGGCAAGGCAAGTTTATTTGTAGAGCACAATTCATACACGAGGCAATTCAAAGTGCTTCACAGTTGCAGAAAAATTACAAGAAAACAGTTAAAATCAATCAATAAAACAACAACACAAAGTTAATCAATTACAGTAAAAGGCAAGAGTGCAGATAAAATACTTTCAGTTTTCATATGCACGGGTAAAAAGAGCTGTTTTCAGCCTGGATTTGAACATTGTCAGAGTTGAGGCCTGTCTCACATCCTCATGAAGACTGTTCCAGATTTTAGCTGCATGAAACTGAAACGCAGCCTCACCGTGTTTATTATTGACTCTGGGAACCACCAGGAGACCCCTCCCTGAAGTTCTCAGGGCCCGAGATGGTTCATACGGCTCTAATATGTCAGAGATGTACTTTGGTGCTAAACCATGAAAAGACTTGTACACAAGCAGAGCTGTTTTAAATTCTATTCTCTGAGTGACGGGAAGCCAGTGCAGAGACCGGAGCACTGGACTAATGTGGTCGTATTTCCTGGTTTTTGTCAGGACTCGAGCAGCAGCGTTCTGGATGTACTGCAGCTGTCTAACAGCTCGTTTAGAAAGGCCAGTGAGCAGCCGTTACAGTAGTCTAACCTGCTAGAGACAAATGCATGGATGAGTCTCTCTAAGTCTGGTTTTGACACTATTCCTCTGATCTTAGCAATGTTCTTCAGATGGTAAAAAGCTGATGATGTTATTGCTTTGATGTGGCTGTTTAAGTTCAGGTCTGAGTCCATGATTACTCCTAGATTTCTAACCTGATTTTTTGGTTTTAGAGCGAGAGACTCAAGGTGACTGATAACACTTTGTCTTTGTGTCTGTGGGCCAAAGACAATGATCTCAGTTTTGTCTGAATTTAGTTGGAGAAAGTTGTTTTGCATCCACAAACTGATCTGTTCGATGCAGTGACAGAGAGTATCTACAGGCCCATGTTCACCTGCCATCAGTGACACGTAGATCTGAGTGTCATCTGCGTAGTTGTGGTACGACACATTGTTGCTGTTTATTAGCTGACCCAATGGAAGCATGTACAGGTTGAATAAGAGGGGTCCCAAGATTGATCCCTGGGGGACTCCACAGGTCATGGAAATTTTGTCTGAGACACAGTTGCCAATTTCGACAAAGTACGTCCTATCCTCGAGATAGGACTTGAACCAGTTTAGAGCAGTACCAGAGATTCCCACCCAGTTTTCTAACCTGTGAAGTAAGATCCTGTGGTCCACTGTGTCAAAGGCAGCGCTCAGGTCCAGCAGAACTAAAACTGAGACCTTACCTGCGTTTGTGTTCATACGAATATCATTTGTCACCTTGATCAGAGCTGTCTCAGTGCTGTGGTGGGGCCTAAATCCTGACTGGAAAGTATCAAACACATTGTTAGATAGGAGAAAGTAAGTGAGCTGTTGATATATTACTTTCTCTAGGACTTTTCCTAAAAACGGTAGGTTTGATATGGGCCGGTAGTTGTTCAGTACCTTGGGATCAAGGCTGCTCTTCTTTAGAAGAGGCTTAATGACCGCGGTTTTCAAGGCCTTTGGAAATGCTCCAGTCTCAAATGAGATGTTAACTAACTGAAACAAGTTGTGGTAACAAGCTGGTCAGCACAGACTTCAGAAATCTAGTGGGTAATTCATCAAGGCAGCATGTACATGAACTCAGACCGGAGATGACCTCTTCGATTGTTTTGTCAGTAACAGGAGTGAAATGTGTCAGCTCAAGGTGTCTAGCTGGTGGCAGGGTTGGTATTTGTGTTGTGGAAATTATGGCATTTTTCATGCCTTGGACTTTATCATAAAAAAATATTGCAAACTCATTGCACTTAGATGTAGAGATTAGTTCTAAGGGCAGTGAAACTGGAGGGTTAGTTAATCTGTTTACTGTGGAAAACAGAACACGAGAATTGTTTCTACAGTTTGCGATGATTTTAGAGAAGTATTTCTCCCTTTCTCCACGCAAAATCTGGTTGAACTCACAAAGCACTTCTTTGTATATCTCACAATGAACCTGGAGCTTTGACTTGCGCCATTTCCTTTCGGCTTTTCGGCACTCCCTTTTCTGTGCCCTGACCGAATCTTCACTTCTCCAAGGTGCCTTTTGTCTATTGTTAACCATTTTTACCTTGACAGGAGCAATAGTATCCAAAACATTTAAGACGCTTGATGTATAAGAGTCCAACAGATTATCAACATTTGAACATGGAGGATTTTCAAATCTGATCATTTCCATAAACTGTGTCCTTGTTTTATCATTTATGTGTCTTCTTTGAATAACTCCAGGCCAACCACTGGTTTTGGTGTAACAGACAAGTCAAAAAGACACAAAAATGATCAGATAAAGCAACATCAACAACATTCACATTTGATATATTAACACCTTTTGTAATAACTAGATCTAGAGTGTGACCTTTGTTGTGGGTCGCCTCACTCACGTGCTGAGTTAAACCAAACATTTCAAGAACAGCATTAAGTTCTTTTGCATGCCTGTCATTGGTCACATCCACATGCACATTAAAATCACCTGAAATGACCAAACAATCAAAATCAGTGCATATAAATGAAAGTAATTCAGTGAAGTCTTCGATAAAACAATTCTGTGGTGGTTTGTAAATAGTCATATAAAGAATGGAAGATTGTTTTATCTCCATTTTGAAAGACACATACTCAAATGATAGAAAAACCCCAAATGACAATTTGTGGATGACTATATTGTCCCTGAATATTGCACAGACACCCCCGCCCCTCTGATTTTGGCGTGTTTCAGACACAAAATTGAAATTTGATGGACTACACTCAATCAAAACTGCGTTACCAGTGTTTTTGTCAAGCCATGTTTCAGTTAAAAACATAAAATCTAGATTATAAGAAGAAATAAAACTATTTATTAAAAAGGACTTGTTTTTTAACGATCTGGCATTGAGTACAGCATGTTTGAGATTTATCTGTGTTTGAGTGGATGGAATCTTTTTGCAAGGGATATGGATTAGAGTTCTTTGATTGGACGGTCTGACTGTTGCCCTCTTATCTAATCTATGTTGTTTGACTGTACTAATTGTTTCAGAAGAACACACTCCCTCTATGGACCTCTGGTTGGTTTTGAGTTTGCTATGCAAGGTAGCAACGCAGAGGCCCTTAATGTCCTAGACAGCAGCAGTGAAGCTGCTGGAAATCGGAGGTGGGGAGGGGCATGATACTTCTTCGGGGATAAAAGCCTTGGTCTTGACATGACTGGAGTGCGGGAGTCATTTGAATCCCTTGTTTTATCAAGGCTTCAAAATGGCTGGGAAATCCCATAGGTGACTTTGGTGATGGGAATGATTCAGAAAAATCTCTGGAGGGTGTAGATGTACCAGTCGGGCTCAAGGCCTGTGGTGAGTTGAAGAAAGTGCTCCTTCGGCTGAATCATTTACTATAGATGCAGGTGGTGCTGAAGCGGAGCTTTTCCCCGGAGATGCAGATGCAGGTGGCGCCGCTGCTATGGTTGAGATGTTTTCCGGCGCAGCTGATTCCTTAACTGTGGCTGAGTCCTCTACTGTAGGTGCTGCTGGTGCTGCTGTGGCTGGATCCTTAGCTGTGGCTGAGTCCTTTACTGTAGGTGCAGATGATGCAGCTGCGACTGAATCTTTTATTGGGGATGCAGGCGAAACCTTTGCTGGTGAGCCAGGAGCTCTTCTCATGCTCCTCTCTGCTCTCTCTTGTTGCTCAGGCCTCCACGGATTCTGCAGAGCGTGGAGGAGATTTTCCGTCAGTCGTCTCACTCCACCTCTGCTCAAATGTGGGCCATTTCCTTTAAACAGATCGTCGCGTTTCCAGAAAGATTAAAGTTCTCTATGAAATACAGTCCTCTTGACTTACAGACTTTTGACAGCCATGTATTCAACTGAAACAGCCGGGAGAATTTGTTTATTCTCCCGTCGATGTTTGGGATAGGTCCACTGATGAAAATTTGTATCGCGTCTTTGTCCAGGCAATCAAGTCTCTCAAAAAGTTTATTAAACTTTTCTTTCAGGACTTCAGACTCTCCGTTTCTTGTGTCAACAGCACCAACATGTAAAACAAGTTTATTTATTCCAGGGTTGTTTGTGATTTCCTTGTTTAGAACATCTATGATGTCAGAAACTGTAGCAGACGGATAAGTGATTGTAGTCATTATCTCATTGTTTATATTAGATATGGCTCCGTCCCCAAGCAATAGGATATCTCTGGCCTTGACACTTGGCACCGTTTTTCTCTCCATCTTTGTTTTGACTTCTTGTTCCGTGTTTCTCTCTGACATTTTCTCTGAGAGAGGTGAAAATCTGTTTGTTAACTTTATTCCAGCATTTCATTCCTGGTTTAATAAGGCAGCCCTTTATGAACGCAAAGGAACCACATGGGAAATAATCCAAGAATCAGGTGGTGTCAGCAGCTCGTTATCATTATTTCAGAAGAAACACCAGCAGAGCCATGTGGTGCTACGAGCATCACATTAATCAATGGACTTTGCTGCCTGGTAAAGATGACAGACTGTGAGAAAGCTTCTGACTGAAGCCTGTTCTGTTCCTGAAGTTTGTCTGTATCTTTGGTGTGTGTCTCTCAGATGGAGCTGCGTTCGCTCTCAGACTCTTTTCTTCCACATGTTCCTCATCTGGGAGTTTACTCTTAGTTTTCTTTTGCTGTCGATCCACAAAGATCCCACACTCAGACTTGACTTTCTCCTGAGGATAAAGTGATTGAGATCCACCTGGTTCACCTGTCCACTCGCCCTGACAGCGGCTCTGATTAGGGGAGTCGGGGGATTTAGCCGTTATCTTCTAGCACCATGATCACCATTATTAAAACATGCAGTGATCAATGAAACGCTGCATTTTTTATCACGATTAACCATATTATTGTTTATCGTCCCCTCCCTAATTACAGTCTGCACATGTGTGAACGTTTTCACAGATTAACTTTAAAACATGGCTGTAAAATGTGACCAAAGATCCATCAGAGTTTAGTCGTTTCCTCTTCTCACTTTTCTGTTTGTGGATCCTCTTTATCACCAGACAGACGTCTGTGTTGGTTGTGTTCAGTTTGAGACAGAAGCTTCAGTTAAATAAGTTTATGTTTGGTTAAATCAGAGTCAGTTCACTTTAACATGGCGTAACTGCCCCAGTGAACCATATGGACTTTTAAAAGAGCTCTTATTGGACAGATGGAGTCACATCAGCCCAAATGACCTGTAGCTGTGAGGGAACTGTCCTCCAGTTTGTTTCAACCAAACCAAATGTTGCAGAAAACACCTTAACACTGTATTTCCTTAATGTTCCTTTGCTCATTTTGGTTTCTAAATGTTTGAGCGCGTGGTTTGCAGCAAACTCTGCCCTCCATGATCCCACATAAACAGCTGAGAGTCATTTACTATGATTTGATTCATATTCATCAAACTGTGACTAACTCCTCAGAAAGTAAAGCTTTATATAAATGAGAGTGACCTGTGGATCCAGCGCTGGATGGAACACTTGGATCAGCTCCATCAGACTGTAGCGCCCCTTTCTGACCAGGTTCATCTCTCTGAAGGACAGTGGCACCACCAGCTGCAGCTCCTGGTTCTCTGAGCCCTGGGCCCAGTCCAGACAGAACTTCAGGACTGAGAAGGTCTTCCCCACTCCAGCCACTCCCACAGTCAGCACGGCTCTGATGGAGCCCTGCTGCAGCGCCCCCTGCTGCTGCTCAGGGGGCAGAGCTTTAAAGATGTCCTGGCACCTGATGGTGATCTCCTGGACCTCCTTCTTCTTGGACTGTGTCTCCAGACTCCTCTCCTCAGGTTGGGCTCTGGCCTCTTCACTGAGGCCCTCTGTGATGTACAGCTCAGTTAAGATGCTGTTCAGAAGAGTTCTATCTCCTGATTCTTCACTTCCCTCTGTCACTCTCTCACATCTGCTGCTCAGGCTCTGCTTATGGTCCTTCAGAACCTTCTGGAGACCTTCACTGGACACAGAGGAGGCAGACACCTGTTAATGTTGATGAACAGGTCTCTAATTCCCTGCTGTAGTTCATGAGTCTCAGACTGAGCAGACTCACCTGGTGCAGGGCCTTGAACCCACTGATCAGGACTGTTGCCTGTGTCTCCACACTGAGGCCAGGCGTCCTGCTCGGACTCTGTTTCTCTGTGACACAAACACACAGCACTGAGCACGTCTTTAACATCACATTTGTTACAATCACAAATATAAAGCACAGTTTAGCTGCTGAGACTCTGTGTTCAGGTCAGTTCTTACTGTGAGTCTGGAGAAGGTTCACGTCTGTAGTTTAGAGGGTTTCCTTTAGACCGGTCACTCTTCATGGACAGAGTGGACACTGAGGCTGTAGATCTGCTTCTGTGGAGAGAAGAGAAGAAGGTTTTCAGCCTGATATTACTGAAAGCCCATTGCACATTAGAGCTGCTCAGACACTAGAGCATTTTAAATCTCTGCTTCAAACTCCTCTTTTTTCTGAGGTGTTCAGGCACTAATTAATGACCTGTTTTATTATTGTCCATAGCCGTTATGCTAATGTACTTTGGTCATTTTATCTTGAATATGTATTGTTGTTGTTTTCCTTTGAATGAGTTTGTTCAGCACTTTGGTCAACAGTAGTTGTTTTTAAAGGAACAGGGTTTTTCCAAACTGAAATCTGTTCTTCTGAGCTTAGACGAGTTGATGCGTACCTGTCTGGTCTGTACGCGTGCGCTCAGTCAAAAAGACCAACAATGTTGTTAGAACTTAGCCTCTCCTCCTCTCCTCTATGGGGCCAACGTAATAACACCTTAGGAGCACTTCCACTTTACTGCACAGACGTCGAGGAGCTCCTAAGGTGTTATTACGCCTCACAATATACAGTAGTTCCCCTTTTTATCCACTTAGAAAATCCACATGTTTTGTGTAACTAGACTTGGATCACCGTACTCCTACTAAGGGCTGTCCGTTCCCTGTATGACCGCAGCAGGAGCTTGGTTCATTTTTTTATTTTATTTTATTTTTTTTATTTTTTTTGATAGGGACAGAACAAGAAGCATTGTTACAAAAATAACCGATGCCATGTTCATAGGCCTTATAGCTAACAGCTAGTTCGCAGACCTGGTCCCTAAGACACAAAAACACAATACACCTACACAAATTATTACAATCAATACAAAACATAAAAGACAATAAATATTATACACTTCTGTTGTGTCCACAAGTTTGAGTCAGTTTGAGCCATTGTTAAACTTTACTTTTAAACTCGTTCAGGTCTGTTAAAGTTTTCAGATCAGCAGGTAAAGTATTCCAGATCTGTGGCCCTTGTACTCTGAACGCTGTCTATCCAAAAGCGGTTTTGCATCTGGCTGGTCTGCAGTCTCCACTGACAGCGCCCCCTAGTGATGATCCCGTAAGCTGCACATGTTTCAATCATCCCTGCAGCGATATCGGGAGCGAGGTTGTTGACACATTTTAAAACAAATTTCACAAAAGAGTACTTATTAAAATTGCCGGCAGTAAGTCAGACCTGTTCCCGGTGCGTGTTGGTCTCCACCAGGGCTCCCCTTTGTCACCGGTTCTGTTCATTATCTTTATGGACAGAATTTCTAGGCGCAGCCAGGGGCCGGAGGGTGTCCGGTTTGGGAACCTCAGGATCTCATCTCTGCTGTTTGCAGACGGGGGGCAGACCAACACGCACCGGGAACAGGCCTGACTTACTGCCGGCAATGCGAACCAAGCTCCTGCTGCGGTCATACAGGGAACGGACAGCCCTTAGCAGAGGGCCCCGGACCCCATATTCCCGGAGCACCCCCCACAGGGCACCACGAGGGACACGGTTGAACGCTTTCTCCAGATCCACAAAGCACATGTGGACTGGTTGGGCGAACTCCCACAAACCCACGAGCACCCGATGAAGGGTATAGAGCTGGTCCAGTGTGCCACGACCGGGACGAAAACCGCATTGTTCCTCCTGGATCCGAGGTTCGACTATCGGCCGGATCCTCCTCTCTAGCACCCTGGAGTAGACCTTACCAGGGAGGCTGTAGAGTGTGATCCCTCTGTAATTGGAGCACACCCTCCGATCCCCCTTCTTAAAGAGAGGGACCACCACCCCGGTCTGCGCCAATCCAAGGGCACTGTCCCCGACCGCCACGCGATGTTGCAGAGACGTGTCAACCAACACAGCCCTACAACATCCAGAGACTTAAGGTACTCGGGACGAATCTCATCCACCCCCGGGGCCACCGAGGAGCTTTCTAACAACCTCAGTGACTTCAGCCTGGGTGATGGACGAACCCCCTCCGAGTCCCCAGCCTCTGCCTCCTCATCGGAAGACATGACAGTGGGATTGAGGAGATCCTCGAAGTACTCCTTCCACCGCCCGACCACATCCCCAGTCGAAGGTCAGCAGCTCCCCGCCCGCACTGTAAACAGTGTTGGTGAAGCACTGCTTCCCCCTCCTGAGGCGCCGGATGGTATGCCAGAATCTCTTCGAGGCCGACCGATAGTCCTCCTCCATGGCTTCTCCGAACTCCTCCCAGACCCGAGTTTTTGCCTCTGTGACCGCACGAGCTGCAGCACGCTTGGCCTGCCGGTACCTCTCAGCTGCCTCCGGAGTCCCACAAGCCAACAAGGCCAGGTAGGACTCCTTCTTCAGCTTGACGGCAATCCTTACTTCCGGGCGCCACCACCGGGTTCGGGGATTGCCGCCGCGACAGGAACCAGAGACCTTACGGCCACAACTACGGGTAGCCGCATCGACAATGGAGAAGGAGAACATGGTCCACTCGGACTCCATGTCTCCAACCTCCCTCGGAATCTGGGTGAAGCTCTTCCGAAGGTGGGAGTTGAAGACCCTACTGAAAGAGGATCCACCAAACGTTCCCAACAGACCCTCTCAACATGTTTGAGTCTGCCAGGTCTGACCGGCTTCCTCCCCTGCCAGCGGATCCAGCTCACCACCAGGTGGTGATCGGTTGACAGCTCAGCCCCCCTCTTCACCCGAGTGTCCGAGACACGCGGCCGGAGATCAGATGACACAACTACAAAGTCGATCATCGACCTCCTGCCTAGGGTGTCCTGGTGCCACGTGCACTTATGGACACCCTTGTGCTCGAACATGGTGTTTGTTATGGACAAACCGTAACTAGCACTGTCCAATAACAGAACACCACTCGGGTTCAGATCGGGGAGGCCGTTCTTCCCAATCACCCCCGTCCAGGTTTCACTGTCGTTACCCACGTGGGCGTTGAAGTCCCCCAGTAGAAATATGGAGTCCCCAGCCGGAGCACCATCTAGTACCCCTCCCAGAGACTCCAAGAAGGCCGGGTACTCTGAACCGATGTTGGGCCCGTAGGCCGAGACAACGGTGAGAGACCTGTCCCCAACCCGAAGGCGTAGGGACATGACCCTCTCGTTCGGGGGTGAACTCCAACACATGGCGGCTGAGCTGGGGGGCTATGAGCAAACCCACCCCAGCCCGCCGTCTCTCCCGCGGGCAACTCCAGAAAAGTGGAGCGTCCAGCCTCTCTCCAGGAGTTGGGATCCGGAACCCAGGCTGTGCGTGGAGGTGAGCCCGACTATATCTAGCCGGTATCTCTCAACCTCCAACACAAGCTCAGGCCCCCCCCCCGCGAGGTGACGTTCCATGTCCGGAACACCAGAAACAGCGCACGCGGACCAGGTCGTCGAGGCACCGCCTTTGCCACCAAGTCCTCTTTGCACCCGACCCCTATGGATCCCTCTGCGGGTGGTGGGTCCACAGGAGGGCAGGCCCACGTCGTCCTTTCGGGCTGTGCCCGGCCGGGCGCCATGGGCAGAGGCCCGACCACCAGACGCTCGCATTCGAGCCCCAACCCAGGCCTGGCTCCAGGGTGGAGCCCCGGCTGCGCCATACCGGGCGATGTCACGGTCCTTGCTGTAGTACTATCCATAGAAGTCTTCGAACTGCATTTCGTTCGGTTCGAACTGACCCGTCACCTAAGACCTGTTTGCCATGGGAGACCCTAGGGGCATGAAGCCCCAGACAACATAGCTCCTCGGATCATTAGGCACTCAAAGAAAAACCTCCACGTTAAGGTAGCAGTTCACGGGATAATTAAAATATGAATGTGGTAAAAATCAAAGCAGTAAAAATGACGGTGTGAAAAACAAAAGATGGTAAAATTGAGTGTCATAAAAACCACATGTGATTAAAATTGCCTCTGTGACAATGTTATTTTGTGAATTTGGATGTCATTAAAAGATATCATGGTTAATTTTACTGTCTTAAAAAGATGTGCATAAAATGTAACGTTGCTTGTTTTCATTCACTTTCTTGTTTCTAGCACCTCCACTTTCACCACTTCATATTCATCATTAAGAGTTTTCATTCACCGCCACGATTTTTACCACCTCCACCTTTACCACATCCGTTGTAATTTGTGTTACTCCCGGTAGAGCGGAATACGGCAGCAGCGCGACAGCAGACATTTGTAGTCACTTTGTAGTCCACAGTTCCTGCGTTTCACCTTCTCTGCAGCGAAATCGCTGACCACGGGCCGGAGCCTTTTAACAGAAATTATGGAAGAGATCGTTTTGATCTAAAAAGCTATTGTTGCGGCTAACTAAGCTAACTAACAGGCTAGCAGGTGCTAATGTCGTGACAAACGAGCTTCGAAACGTCTCCGCATTGAGCTTTTGTGTCTCGGTCCATTTAGGAAACCGTCTCATCTGCCCATCCATCCCAATAACGCTGAGGCCTCCTGAGCTGTGTCCCGGAGTTTTAAGCTACAGGACTACCTGGTTATTTCATGGGATAGGCTAATACACTTAGCCTATTTTTGGGAATAAACAACTCCTTTGGGCCGTCCATCTCCTGTAACAGAGCTGCTGCTTGACCCTTCTTTTGCAGGCGTGCCCCCCGATAACACGTGTTAATATCGTAAAGCTGTTTTATACGCAGGTTAAATGTGAACATCAGAAATCATAGGCTTCATGAATAAATATTTCCAGCTGGAACATGAGTTTCTCTATATAACAAAGGCAAAGAGGCTGAAATAAGTTACTGTTGGTGGGTTTAGTGAACATTTCAGGTCTCAAGCAGTTGTTTTGTGTGAGGGGATGTAATTCTCGTTTCCACATAACACCGGTCCCTTCTGTCGTGTTCAGGTGGAAATCCTGCAGACTTTAGTGGCTATAAGGCGTGTACTTGCATATCACATAGACAAAGGGTCCCAACCTTAGGGGCCACGGCCCAGGACCAGGCCGTGGGCTGTCCGGTACCAGGACACCGATCCCCCCGAGTCTGTTCACTTTCATTCACTCCACACACTTTAGACATTTTGATCTGGAGTGGATCAACAGAATCTTGTTACATGCAGCTCCTTCCTCTGGCTCTCACCAGCGCCACCAAGAGGCTGCTCCCTCTCCTTCACATTCTGCCTCAGCGCATCACAACTTTACTTGCATTTAAATCCTTTTACGCAGGAACTAAACTGCTGTAATGAGCCCACTGTGAATGGAACAGTCCTGAGAGAAGAGAGAATATACTGATACATATATACTGTATACTAAAGCGCTTCAGTCAACAGGGCTGTGCTCCACGCTTCAGAAACCTGGACCATGGTCTAATTACACACCTTCCCCCATGTTTCAGGTCTGATACCAGCCCTACAGGAGAAAGGTTAGACCACACCACTGACTCCACATTAACTTTGTTTCTTACCGTGAGTCTGGAGCAGGTTCAGGACTGAAGTTTGGGCCGTAGTCTTTAGACCGGTCACTCTTCATGGACAGACGACTGTGAACTGAAGCTGTGGATCTGTGTGTGGAGAGAAAATGATCTGAAAATAATGTGTTTTTACAGTTAAAGTGGATAAGAAAGGACTGAACTCACTTCGTCCATAGAGCTGTGCTCAGTGCTGCCCTCTGGAGGCTTTGCTTTTCCTTCTGCCATTTCTCCGAGTCTCGTCCTGGGGGAGAGTCAGAGCCGTTAACACAGAGATAAACCTCATTCAAGTGAACGCTGTGTTTATTTTACCTGTGACTGGACCAACAGGAACAGCGGCTCAGCGGCTCCGCTCGACTGCATTCCTCACCACATTCCTTCAGACGCACTTTGACTCCAAACAGATTCAGACACGTATTTCCTCTGACTGTTTAGAAGAAGCATTTACACACTTACACTCATACAGCCTAATAACACACATTTTAGCTTGATTTTGAACACAACATTGTCTTTTTATTCACAAATAGCACTTTTAAGTGATTGATTTCTAAAATAAACTGCAACACCCTTGAGGAAGAGGTACACGGACAACCACTGAAAGGTCCTCTCTCTCTCTCTCTCCTCTTTATGAATAGAACAGCACAGTATTAGCTCATCATTAGCTCATCATTAGTTGATCTGCCTGTTGTTTCTTAAATGTATATTATGAACTCTTTCCTTCCTGATGAGCGTGTGTCTGTAAACTGTAGCTCTGTCTTATTCCAAAGCCTCACCTGAGTGTGGGCTCTTCCTCGTCTCCTCTTCTCTGTGGGACTCTCCCCTCTCTCACCTGAGTGTGGGCTCTTCCTCGTCTCCTCTTCCTCTGTGGGACTGTCCCCTCTCTCACCTGAGTGTGGGCTCTTCCTCGTCTCCTCTTCCTCTGTGGGACCTCCCCTCTCTCACCTGAGTGTGGGCTCTTCCTCGTCTCCTCTTCCTCTGTGGGACTCTCCCTCTCTCACCTGAGTGTGGGCTCTTCCTCGTCTCCTCTTCCTCTGTGGGACTCTCCCTGGTTCCTTTAGAGGACCTGCCGTCCCGTAATCTCCCCTTCAGCCGCACATTTCTGACACTGCGGCGGTTACACGGGGAGTAAAGGAATTCTTCACAGCGCTCTTTACCTGAGTCACATGACCAGCCCCGCCCTCTGTCACCACAGCTCACACATTTAACCCTTAAGGCCCAGGAACAACTATTACATTTAGAGAATGTGAAACCTCTGCTGAACATCACTGATATAACAACAATGTTGGCTCTGGATTTGGACTAAACTTTTAACATTTAACACACTGAACATTTGTTGTTGTCATTTAAAGTTTGATGAGGCGTTAGGCTGTGAGCTCCAGTTGAGAAGCTTTTAGATTTGGGTAAAGCCGAACTGGAGGAAATGTGCTCGGTCCAGGCGGAGGTAACGGGTTCAAACTTATGGAGAGACGACACATCCAGTTTATTTGACTTTTATATTTTGAGTCCAAACTCTTGACTTTCAAACTTATTCCTCACATCCAGAGGCGGCTCGTACTCACTTACATGTACTCCAGTAACTCTTTGTATCATTGTACTTCTTAGAGTAGTACTTTTTACTTCTACTTGAGTAAAATGATAGTGAGTAAAAAACAGTGAGGGGAGAGTGGGGGAAGCTGAACCGCCCTTGTGGAAATAAAACATTTGTATTTTTTTAACTGAGATTATAGATTTGATTTGACAGGATTTAAACAAAAAAATAAATGTTTCTCTCAAAGTGAATTTTTGGTCTGAAACAAAAAAACAAAGTCATGTGGGTCGTTTTGTTTGGGTTAAAGCAAAATAGTTTAGGCAGATTCTTCTTAAATAAACACGACTGTCTTTGTGTTTTCAAAGAAGAGAAAATGAGCTCAATAACAAACTACATTTCTATACTTTTTGTTTATTGGTGGTTTTGGGTGGAGACGAGCAAATGAATATTAAATATTACATTCACCTCTTACCACCCGCCTGAACCCAGCACTTTGTCTCCAGTTCAGCTTTACCCAAATCTAAAAACCTGTTGAAAGAAAGAGTCAAAATGAGGAGGAAAAAGTGATGACAAAGGCTTTAGTTTGTAGGTCTTAGCTTTCAAATGAGGCGTGACTCTGGCCTAAAGGCTGTAAGAAGCTTTTAGATTTGGGTAAAGCTGAGCTGGAGAAAAAGTGCCCCCGTCAGGACAGAGGAGGTACTGCTGCTCTAAAGGCACTTTTAAAAAGGCCGTTTCAGACACAATTACACCAAACACCGAAGCATTTATTATTTATTATATTATTATTATATATTATTTATTTATGACTCTCAGAAAGGGCCTAAAAATGCACTTTTGTTCCAGGAAACAGGAAATACTTCTTCTTCTTCTTTTAATAAAGTAAACTACAGTTAATGAGAAACTGTCTCCTAAGCTGGGGAGTTTTGAGCCTCTGTCATTTTTGACTCTGATTATTTCAGAAAGTAAAAGGCCACAGACTTCAAATGTCACAGGAATAAAGACAAAACAGAAAACATTCAATATGTGGGAAAAGAAGGCGGAGCCCTGACAGAGACTACGTTACCCATAATGCATGTGTTCACTTGTAGTTGTGCTCGTGGTTGCCATAGTTACTTTGAGAGAAGCTTCAGTGTGAGAGAATCCTCTGTCTGTTCTTCAGTTCAGGCTTTGGAAATGACAGGTTTATTTCACCTGTTTTTACCCATGTGGACATTTGTGGCATTTATGGAAGTTCATTTATAGTGTTAGAGCGCCACTAGTGGACTTTCGGTTGTACTGCAGCTCATGTTGAAGAATATACTTTTGATTGTGTTTTCTGTGAATAAATCCTCTAAACGGCTCCATTGCAGTGGCTGTTCCTTCTGACCGAGGACGACTCGATCGATCTGTGATCAGCATCAGACGCTTAGATTTGGGTAAAGCCAAAGTGGAGCAAATGCAAGGTTAAATATGTGTCCTATTGAAACAAGCACATTAGGGGCGGGGCTACTGTTTCCACATATCACATGTTCAGATTAGATTTGATCAACATAAAGACATTTTCCACATCAGTTCAAACTTTTCTGTTTTTTTCTGATGGTTCTAAAGTGAATCTTATGGACAAAAGCTTGAGTGGCTTCTTGTAATTCATCCAGTGTAGGAGCTTCTAACGCTGACCTTCATATTCTACTTTTAGAGTCTGTTCTCATGTTTATGTTTCATTTTCTTATTGTTCTATTCCTGCCCCTTAAGACTTTTGCTTTACTCATTGTACATAAGACACCTCTTCTTTACTATTGAACTGTTTGCACATTTCCTGTCTCTCCTGCTCACCCTGAGTGATCTTATTGAGAGCCAATGGAACAAGTGAATTTCTCCATTGTGAGATCAATAAAGGATGATCTTATCTTATACAGAGCAGCTGGAAAGTCTTCACACCACTACACTCAAAAATCCTTGTTTCCTCTCTAGAATCTGCATGAACCTGTTCCAGCCTTGACAGTCACCATGTGGGATCAGGGAGGAAGTGAGTAAACACTGATATGATCATGTGACTTGTATCTTATCCCTGAATGGTGGAATTGATGGTGTTACAACTCTCCCCCTGTTACAACACACCCGGTCTCCACTACATAAATATTCACACCCTTTGCTCTGACACTCAAACTGATGGTCCTTGAGATGTTTCTCCAAACTGGACTGGAATCCACCTGTGGTAAATGAAACTCATTGGACTGGATTTGGAAAAAGCACACAGCACAGTGGCCTTCATCCTCGGTCAATGGAGACGTTGAGAACCTCCAGGCCTCTTCCTAGAGCTGGGCCCGTCCAAACGGAGCCATCAGGGAGAAGGGCCTTGGTCAGAGAGACCAGGAACCTGCTGGTCACTCTGACAGAGCTCCAGTTATTCTGAGGAAATGGGAGAACCTTAAAGACGGACAACCATCTCTGCAGCACTGCTCCAAACAGGCCCATTGTCTTTATGGGGACTGTGTGTAAAGTCTTCACACCACTAACACTTCCCCACATGTTGTTCACTTACAGCCTCATTCCAAAATGGATCACATTTGTGTTGTTGTTTTTCTCATCATTTTGTAATTTTATTTTCTGCTTTCAGATCAGTCAAGCTGCTCCAAAAAGGCTGCTGCTAAAAAAGCTGCAAATGTGATGAGTGAATATTTAAAGAGAAGAGGAACCAGCAGCCCCACATTTCAACACTGAACATCTTATGAAACCGATATTGATACAGACATTGATTTATTTGATCATTGGCAGAGATGGTCCAGAGAAAGAAAAGCATTCATTATATAGAAACTCATGTTCAACATATTTACAAGTATGATTTAAATATAGTTTCATGATAGTTTTAAATCCAGAGGCAGTAATAGGAAGTGGTGAGGAATTATCTCAGTCCATTGTTAGTCGGGCAGGAAATAGTGACTCAGAGCTGGCAGAAAGTGGCTCCAAGTGGAGTAACTGTAACTGTGAGTCTTTTGCTGCCTCTTGGCCAGGACTCCTTGAAAAAGAGCTTTTATGTCAGTGGGACTTTCCTGCTTAAATAAGCTTCAATCAAACTAAAATGCTATATTGAAATATGTTTATCATTTCTTTGATTCAAAGTTCCTTGTAGGTGCTCTTTGTAATTGTATTTCTCTTTGTAGAACTTCCAAGTGTCCTTTTCCAAATAAAGAACACCCTGGAAGTCCATCAGCAGCAGCCGTCTGTGACCTCAGACGATGCACAAACAGTTACACATTATCAATGTATGATATATTATAAACATATGAAACACAAATACTATTTCACTGATGACAATTGTAAAGTTCATTTTAGAATGATAATAATAACCTTTTCCATCCATCCATCCATCCATTTTCTTCCGCTTTATCCGGGGCCGGGTCGCGGAGGCAGCAGTCTCAGCAGAGATGCCCAGACTTCCCGATCCACGCACACCTCCTCCAGCTGTTCTGGGGGGACCCCGAGGCGACACCAGGCCAGCTCGGAGACATAGTCCCACCAGCGTGTCCTGGGCCTTCCACGAGGCCTCCTCCCAATAGGACATGCCTGGAACACCTCCCGAGGGAGGCGACCAGGAGGCATCCGGAACAGATGCCCTAGCCACCTCAGCTGGCTCCTTTCGACGTGAAGGAGCAGCGACTCTACCCCGAGCTCCTCCCGGGTAACTGAGCTCCTCACCCGATCTCGGAGGGTGCGCCCAGCCACCCTGCGAAGGAAACTCATTTCGGCCGCTTGTATCCGCGATCTTGTCCTTTCGGTCATTACCCAGATCTCATGACCATAGGTGAGGGTGGGAACGTAGATCGATCGGTAAATCGAGAGCTTTGCCCCCTGACTCAGCTCCCTCTTCACCACAACAGTCCGATACAGCGACCGCATCACTGCTGACGCTGCACCGATCCGTCTATCGATCTCACGCTCCATCCGTCCCTCACTCGTGAACACGACCCCGAGATACTTGAACTCCTCCACTTGAGGTAAGGACTCCCCACCGACCTGAAGCGGGGAAGCCACCTTTTTCCGGTGGAGAACCATGGCCTCAGATTTGGAGGTGCTGATCCTCATCCCGGCCGCTTCACACTCGGCTGCAAACCGCCCCAGTGCGCGCTGGAGGTCCTGATTTGATGAAGCCAACAGAACAACATCATCTGCAAACAGCAGAGATGAGATCCTGAGGTTCCCAAACCGGACACCCTCCGGCCCCTGGCTGCGCCTAGAAATTCTGTCCATAAAGGTAATGAACAGAACCGGTGACATAGGGCAGCCCTGGCGGAGACCAACACGCACCGGAAACAAGTCTGACTTACTGCCGGCAATGCGAACCAAGCTCCTGCTGCGGTCATACAGGGAACGGACAGCCCTTAGCAGAGGGCCCCGGACCCCATACTCCCGGAGCACCCCCCACAGGGCACCACGAGGGACACGGTCGAACGCTTTCTCCAAATCCACAAAGCACATGTGGACTGGTTGGGCGAACTCCCACGAACCCTCGAGCACCCGATGAAGGGTATAGAGCTGGTCCAGTGTGCCACGACCGGGACGAAAACCGCATTGTTCCTCCTGAATCCGAGGTTCGACTATCGGCCGGATCCTCCTCTCCAGCACCCTGGAGTAGACCTTACCCGGGAGGCTGAGAAGTGTGATCCCTCTGTAATTGGAGCACACCCTCCGATCCCCCTTCTTAAAGAGAGGGACCACCACCCCGGTCTGCCAATCCAAAGGCACTGTCCCCAACCGCCACGCGATGTTGCAGAGACGTGTCAACCAAGACAGCCCTACAACATCCAGAGACTTAAGGTACTCGGGACGAATCTCATCCACCCCCGGGGCCACCGAGGAGCTTTCTAACAACCTCAGTGACTTCAGCCTGGGTGATGGACGAACCCCCCTCCGAGTCCCCAGCCTCTGCCTCCTCATCGGAAGACGTGACAGTGGGATTGAGGAGATCCTCGAAGTACTCCTTCCACCGCCCGACCACATCCCCAGTCGAGGTCAACAGCTCCCCGCCCGCACTGTAAACAGTGTTGGTGAAGCACTGCTTCCCCCTCCTGAGGCGCCGGATGGTTTGCCAGAATCTCTTCGAGGCCGACCGATAGTCCTCCTCCATGGCTTCTCCGAACTCCTCCCAGACCCGAGTTTTTGCCTCTGTGACTGCACGAGCTGCAGCACGCTTGGCCTGCCGGTACCTCTCAGCTGCCTCCGGAGTCCCACAAGCCAACAAGGCCAGGTAGGACTCCTTCTTCAGCTTGACGGCATCCTTTACTTCCGGGCGCCACCACCGGGTTCGGGGATTGCCGCCGCGACAGGCACCAGAGACCTTACGGCCACAACTACGAGCAGCCGCATCGACAATGGAGGAGGAGAACATGGTCCACTCGGACTCCATGTCTCCAACCTCCCTCGGAATCTGGTTGAAGCTCTTCCGGAGGTGGGAGTTGAAGACCCTACTGACAGAGGGATCCACCAAACGTTCCCAACAGACCCTCACAACACGTTTGGGCCTGCCAGGTCTGACCGGCTTCCTCCCACCCTGCCAGCGGATCCAGCTCACCACCAGGTGGTGATCGGTTGACAGCTCAGCCCCTCTCTTCACCCGAGTGTCCGAGACACGCGGCCGGAGATCAGATGACACAACTACAAAGTCGATCATCGACCTCCTGCCCAGGGTGTCCTGGTGCCACGTGCACTTATGGACACCCTTGTGCTCGAACATGGTGTTCGTTATGGACAAACTGTAACTAGCACAGAAGTCCAATAACAGAACACCACTCGGGTTCAGATCGGGGAGGCCGTTCTTCCCCATCACCCCCGTCCAGGTCTCACTGTCGTTACCCACGTGGGCGTTGAAGTCCCCCAGTAGAACAATGGAGTCCCCAGTCGGAGCACTATCTAGTACCCCTCCCAGGGACTCCAAGAAGGCCGGGTACTCTGCACCGATGTTGGGCCCGTAGGCCGAGACAACGGTGAGAGACCTGTCCCCAACCCGAAGGCGTAGGGACGCGACCCTCTCGTTCACCGGGGTAAACTCCAACACGTGGCGGCTGAGCTGGGGGGCTATGAGCAAACCCACCCCAGCCCGCCGTCTCTCCCCGCGGGCAACTCCAGAAAATGGAGAGTCCAGCCTCTCTCCAGGAGTTGGGATCCGGAACCCAGGCTATGCGTGGAGGTGAGCCCGACTATATCTAGCCGGTATCTCTCGACCTCCCCCACAAGCTCAGGCTCCTTCCCCCCCAGCGAAGTGACGTTCCATGTCCCGAACGCCAGAAGCTGCGTACGCGGACCAGGTCGTCTAGGCACCCGCCTTTGACTGCCACCTAGTCCTCTCTGCACCCGACCCTACGGATCCCTCTGCGGGTGGTGGGTCCACAGGAGGGCGGGCCCACGTCGTCCCTTCGGGCTGTGCCCGGCCGGGCCCCGTGGGCAGAGGCCCGACCACCAGACGCTCGCATTCGAGCCCCAACCCCAGGCCTGGCTCCAGGGTGGGGCCCCGGCTGCGCCATACCGGGCGACGTCACGGTCCTTGATATTATACTGTCCATATGAGTCTTTGAACTGCATTTCGTCTGACCCGTCACCTAAGACCTGTTTGCCATGGGAGACCCTACCAGGGGCATGAAGCCCCAGACAACATAGCTCCTCGGATCATTCGGGCACTCAAACAACCCCACCACGTTAAGGTAGCAGTTCACGGGGTTGAACTGCATGGAAACCTTTTCCATGATGTAAATATTGTTGACATGTTATATTTGGTTTGTTAAGCCATCACTGCCTATTGTCTAATGAGGCTCACGGCAAAGTATCATCTTCCTTTCCCCTGACACTGATCACTTTCAACCACTGTAGTTTTGTGTTTGGTCAACAGATGGCGCTGGTGGATCAGATGTTAAATAAACTATATGATCGACTCAATACATCAAGAGTTTCCTCTTTGTCCAAGATCTGGCTTCTCTTGTCTTTGGAAAAGAACAGTTCGATCCACACAAAGTGAATGTAGTTACAGGGAAGTGTTCAACACTTTCTCTTTGTTTTCAATTGATTCATTTTCTTTCAAAAACAACAATGATTTGTGTTTCAGACACTTTTTATTTTTTATTTTTTTATTACAACTTTTATGTAAAAACGTCGTGCCCGAAGGCATTGACGGCTGGTTTCTTGAATATTAAAACATAGTATCAAAAATCGGCCTATGCTTAGTGTTCCATAACTTGTTTTTAAAATTGTCCAAGGTTGGACAGTCCCACAGTTCGGGAGTTTTGTTTAATAGCTTTGTTGCAAATAGGAATGGAGATCGGTCCAATGCTCGACTTGTGGGGAACTGTATGCCCAAATGGACAAGTGTTTTTTTCCGTGTTTGAATAGGAGTTCTTTTAATAATCGGACACAGGGACAGGAGAGCCTTTGGGAGTAAACCACGTAACAGCTTGTAGCCATAACACATCACTGCAAAGTTTCTCCTATGATTTAAGAGAGCCAGTTTGAGTTCTTCATAGTCCCCATCTGTAACTGGTTGAGTATAGGGGTAATGTAGAATGATCCTAATGGCTCGGCGTTGGAGTTTTTCCAAGCGGTTAGTTTGTGTGACATTTAGAGCGGCCCAGACAGGTGACGCATACTCAAAGTGAGGTAGAATATAACATTTGTACAGCCTTGTTAATAGACTTTTGTCTTCAACAGAGAGGGAGAGTCTACGAAGGAGGAACATTTGAGATGCCACCTTTCGGCAGGCGTGGTCCACTTGTTGTCAAATTTTAGATCCCCAGCCAGCAAAGCAATGTGGGCCCCACATGGGTTTGCCCACATGGGCAATAAGTGGGTTTGTCCGCAGTTTCCATGAGGGCCCCATATGGTTTTGCCCATGTGGGCTAAAAGTGGGTTTTGAATGGGTTCCATGTGGGCCCAATGTGGGTAAAAACCATAAGGCCCACTTGGGCCCCATTATGGGGCCCCATATGCCTACATGGGTAACAAGTGGGTTTGTCCACGGTTTCCATGAGGGCCCCATCTGGGTTTGCCCATGTGGGTTAAAAGTGGGTTTTGAATGGGTTCCATGTGGGCCCAAAGTGGGTAAAAACCATAAGGCCCACTTGGGCCCCATATGCCCACATGGGTAACGCGTGGGTTTGTCCGCGGTTTCCATGAGGGCCCCATCTGGGTTTGCCCATGTGGGCTAAAAGTGGGTTTGAATGGGCTCCATGTGGGCCCAAAGTGGGTAAAAACCATAAGGCCACTTGGGCCCCATATGCCCACATGGGTAACGCATGGGTTGTCCGCGGTTTCCATGAGGCCCCATCTGGGTTTGCCCATGTGGGCTAAAAGTGGGTTTTGAATGGGCTCCATGTGGGCCCAAAGTGGGTAAAAACCATAAGGCCCACTTGGGCCCCATATGCCTACATGGGTAACACGTGGGTTTGTCCGCGGTTTCCATGAGGGCCCCATCTGGGTTTGCCCATGTGGGCTAAAAGTGGGTTTTGAATGGGCTCCATGTGGGCCCAAAGTGGGTAAAAACCATAAGGCCCACTTGGGCCCCATATGCCCACATGGGTAACGCGTGGGTTTGTCCGCGGTTTCCATGAGGGCCCCATCTGGTTAGGCCCATGTGGGCTAAAAGTGGGTTTTGAATGGGTTCCATGTGGGCCCAAAGTGGGTAAAAACCATAAGGCCCACTTGGGCCCCATATCCCCACATGGGTAACACGTGGGTTTGTCCGCGGTTTCCATGAGGCCCCATCTGGTTAGGCCCATGTGGGCTAAAAGTGGGTTTTGAATGGGTTCCATGTGGGCCCAAAGTGGGTAAAAACCATAAGGCCCACTTGGGCCCCATATCCCCACATGGGTAACACGTGGGTTTGTCCGCGGTTTCCATGAGGGCCCCATCTGGTTAGGCCCATGTGGGCTAAAAGTGGGTTTTGAATGGGTTCCATGTGGGCCAAAGTGGGTAAAAACCATAAGGCCCACTTGGGCCCCATATGCCTACATGGGTAACACGTGGGTTTGTCCGCGGTTTCCATGAGGGCCCCATCTGGGTTGGCCCATGTGGGCTAAAAGTGGGTTTTGAATGGGTTCCATGTGGGCCCAAAGTGGGTAAAAACCATAAGGCCCACTTGGGCCCCATATGCCCACATGGGTAACACGTGGGTTTGTCCGCGGTTTCCATGAGGGCCCCATCTGGTTAAGCCCATGTGGGCTAAAAGTGGGTTTGAATGGGTTCCATGTGGGCCCAAAGTGGGTTAAAACTATGTGACCCACTTGGGCCCCATATCCCCACATGGGCAATAACTGGGTTTGTCCGCGTTTCCATGAGGGCCCCATCTGAGTTGGCCCATGTGGGCTAAAAGTGGGCTCTGAATGAGTTACATATGGGGCCAAAGTGGGTTAAAACCATAAGGCCCACATGGGCCCCATACATCTAATTGCAAGATAGAAGCTTGATGAGATAAGATGAGAAATCAGTTTAAAATGCAATGAGGAGCAAACACTGTAAACCCAGACAATTCACCATTAATTACAAAACAAATTAGGCCTCATTTGACAGAAATATTTATTTTTTGTGTGAAACATGTAAAATTCATCTAAATTAAAAAATTATACAACATTGGCATTTTGAATCCTTAAAATAAATAGCATGAATTAAACCTAGTTGCTATTTTTTATATATATATTTATATTTGATTAAAAATGTAAATGTAAAATAACAGGATTGAAATTACACATTTCAGTAACAACAATATTCTATTAAAGAAAGAAATTATGCTATTTCCTGGTATTTGCTAATTAGGTCAAAGACATCTTTATCACTATCTTACACTTTGTTGGTTAGAAAATGCAATATTGACCTAAGTTCCTAGTTTCATTTCCTGAACCTAGTATTAACGATATAAAATGAGGCCCTCCCAGTTACACAGAAAACACAGACCCTGGTATGTTTTGATGAGAGAACAACAGTGTAACAAGTAACAAATAGTTTCAATTCCTCCAGGATTTTGCAGGCAATTTTTGTGATTGTTGGGCACTAAAAGCATGATTTTGTGGGCTATTTCTCCAAAAGATGTGATGAAGGGTTTAGCTTAAACATTATATGAAATTTAAAAAAGGTAAAGTAAAGACAGACCCGAGGTGCCTGAGAGGCAGCCCGGGGATAGAGTGGTAGCAGCCCCCGCTTCAGTCTGAATGATTTAACCCAAGGATGCACTGGACATTGCCTCCTATGCCCAAATTTAACCAACAAAATGTATTAGGGCTGCAACTAACTATCATTTTGTAATTGATTAATCTATCGATTATTTTTACGATTAATCGATTGGCTGTGAATGGTGTAGGAAAATTGTATTTTTATTTTAAAATTTATCACATAAAGCTAAAGTGTGATGATGAACTTAAAGTAAATGTTTGTTGGAGGCTCTTAGCGCTAATTCTGCTTTCTGATTGGATGGGACATGGACAGATATGTTGGTTTTCATAAAAAATATAAAATGTTCATGTCCTTTTTGCTGTATTTGAGTCTTTAGTAACCAGAAAACGATTAATCGATTACTAAAATAGTTGTCGACTATTTCAATAATCGATTAGTCGTCGATAAATCGATTAGTTGTTTCGGCCCTAAAATGTATTTTCATATTATGCATTAATACATAGTTGCGATGACAAAATTGTAAAATCCTGGAGGGACTGTAAAATAACGACAGGCCAACGAACCTCATTCCTCATTTCCAAAATACATGATAGTAATTTTGCGCAGCAAGCCTCAAACAAGTGTGAACGGCTGGAAGTTGTGACATATTTGGGACAGGTGGGCCATATCGTATTGCATATCGTTATCATAAACACTGACTGTGTAGGACACAGGAGCAGGTGCTTAAAAAGTAAAATGAGATGAAGGATGTAAACTGCTTGAGTAGATCATATTTATGAGGAAATTAGTATTGCGCAAAAATAAATAAATAAAAATTAAATGAAAATGCATTTATCTTCCCAATAGGCATAAGGCTGGAATGTTGAAATAATTTGTCCGTTGTCCATTATATTGTTATCGTGATATTTCTTTTTTATATCGTGATAGAGATTTTAGGCCATATCGCCCTGCCCTAGCCAGAACTGTAAAAAATATTTGCGTGAGGGGGATCCCAGTCTCAAAGCATCTCAATTGATCATATTGGGTCATGTTGTAAGGTCCCATCTCTGTAAATTAGTAGTCATGATCGGATAATAAATAAATAGGCTCGTGGCAACACATTCGCTAATGCTAACGCGGCTATCTTATTAATCCTCTCACTGAGGTTCTGCACCTGCTAAAACATAATTATTTATTTATTTGATAGGGACAGAACAAGAAGCATTGCTACAAAATAACCAATGCCATGTTCATAGGCCTTATAGCTAACAACTATTGTTAGCTATTGTTAGGAAAGACTTGCCTTTCCACGTCGCTTTTATAATAGAAGAGTAGTCCGAATTTGGTTGAATTGAGTCAAACAGCTGGAATCGGGAGCTCACATTGCTACTTAATATGTGTACATAACAGGACGTAATTCAGTGCTCCCGATTACAGCTGTTTGACTCAATTATATCAGAGTCTGGCTACTCTTCTTCTACTCTCAAGGCGACATGAAAGGTAAGTCTTTCCTATCAATGATGATGTTTTAGCAGACCAGACCCGCCTCAGTGAGTGTATTTATAAGCTGCTGAGGATGTTAGCTCGTCGGCTTAGCATTAGCGAATGTGTTGCGATTAGCCAATTTATTTATTATGGAATCATGACTGTACTACAGAGATGGTATGTCCTTACAGGGTGACCCAATATGATACATTGAGATGCTTTTAGACTGTGATTCCCCTCACGCAAATACTTTTACAGTTCTGGCTCACTTACACCTGTCCCAACACAACTTGTTTGAGGACTGCTGCGCATGCGCAAAGTGACCTGACACGTATGTACCAGCTTAAATATAAAAAGTCAATTTCATACCTTTTATCATCAGACCAAGGACTTTCTGAAGTGGGTTGTTGAGTGTTTTAGAAGAGCTGATGTGTAAAAAGTCTTATGAGATGAAGTCCTTGTGTGTTTTCAAAACAATTCCAAGTGTTCATACATTGTAGGCTGGATTGCCACTGCATCCCTGACAGAAGACCCAGAGGTGACTGGACAGCTCAAGCTTCTTCATGTCCTGCTGCAAAAACAATGTTCAACTCGTTAATCTCAAGCACATTTATTTTAAGAAAAGTTGCAAATAATGGAGAAGACATCTTAATTCATCTCTCGCTAATGTCAGTATTATCTCTATGTTCGAAATTAAACTTTTCCCCTCAAAAAAGTCAACAACTTAATTCTTCAGCTATAAGCACCACCCAAATATGAGAGTCAAGAGGTTTCCTGTAGGATCTTTTCTGTGCTTGGACTTAGAGCCTAGAACACGGTTTATCCTCCTGCCGAAGGAGCATCCAGTGCATCGTGAGAGCAGCGGAGAAGATCTGCGGAGCCCCTCTCCCCTCTATTAAGGACATGTACTCCACCCGTCTCACCCGCAAAGCCGTCAGAATCACCAGGGACCCTACGCACCCATCACAGTCTCTTCAAGGTAATGCCTTCAGGGAGGAGACTGCGGAATCTACGGACCAGGTCCAGTCGACTGAAGAACAGTTTCATACACAAAGCCATCGGAAGCTGAACTCCCTGCCCTCCCTCCACCCCCCGCTCCACAATCAAGGAGAGAAATATAATTTCAATCATTCACATGGTTTGACAAATAAAAAATCTTGAATCTTAAAACAAACATATCGCATAGCAACGCAGGACACTCAGCTCCATATTGGAAGATAACAGTTTCCATAGACTTAAAGTAGGCAGAAACTGATCAGTATCTTTCTCCAAAAGTGTGAAATTACATAATTAAACCAAATTGCCTGTTAGGTCACTTCCAAACACACTTAAAGACTTGCAAAAAGACTTTTTATATTGTATTATGTTAGCCCTGTAAGCTAATCACAGTTGCTTATAATTTGTTAGCATTTCAGGCAAAATACTGTACGATGTCGCTGCATTTTGTGTGGTTCCCTGTTCCAGTCGCCTCTCTGTGACAGTAGAAAACTAAGAGTATTAAGACTTGTCCTTTTATACCATATGCTCATTGAGAATTGTAACGCTAACTGGCATGCATTATTTTCGTATAACCGCACAGTAGTCTGGCATGTGAAATCACAGTTTTATCACTTTGCTACGGGTGTCACCATAGCAACGCTTAACACAGTTAACAGGATCAGTTACGGGACGACTGATTGGCAGGTGCATTGAGTTGCCTTGTGTACGAAATGCGCGGTATAAATAAAGTTGCCTTGCCTTGCCAGGTGCCAAGTGAATGAGTGCTTTATGTCCAGTGTATATTGCACAGGGCTTTTCGTCTAAGATTTGAGTCACATTGCAAGATGTGTGGGGAATGTAAAATCATGAGCCTACACTCGTCTTCCTTGTGCGATGGTTCAAAGAGAACGACCAAACCAAATTTTTGTCTGCAGATAGCGTGGGTTTAGCTGAGGTGGGTGCGGCTCACTAGACGTGTCATATCCACGGAAAAGTGCACAGATAGTAAATGTCCATGTCTGTGCTCTGTTGCTTGTGATTCTGGCGATGCGGCGTGTGCTGACTGTACAGTATTTTGTTTGTTGCGCCTAGACAGAGATCATCATTGTAGGGAGAAGAGGCTCACTCTGCGACTAGTGTTTCATATCGGCTAAAGACCTACATAAATAGTCCCTGTAGTTTTAGTAAATTAAACAAATATCTGTTATAAAATGTTACGTTTGTGGACCATGGTATAAGCACAGTTGTTTAAGCCTTACATATTACTCATTTTTATTGAGATGTAGATAGTCAATACTTACAGTAAAATGTTGTATTTCTCAAGCATGAGGAGGACCAGACCTCCCACGACATGATGCATAGGAGCAGGAGTTGGAGAGCCCAGCCTATGATGTTCTGCAAGCTATGAGAGATAATCATATATGAATGTGTGATTTACCAAGAAACGTATTAAGAGCGTGTCAAGTTCAACACATGACCAAGACCAAAAGGTTATTTAAGACTAAGAGACATTTTAAACTTGCCTTGTTCTGTCTTGGTACCAACAGTGGACAGTCCGTGTCTCTGGCAGATTCACAAGTCCATGATTCTTCACTCAGCTGGCATCTCACTCAGAAAAAATGATAAAAATCAGTTTAATAAAAAAATAATAATATTAAAATAGCAATAGATTAGAGGTTGGAAATAAATCATGGAATGATGACTATATACGCAAATTTTAGAAGAAATAAAAGTAAATTTAGTCAGCTTTCCTTGACCACATACATTTAAAAAGGGGATTTACCAGTAGTGCATGCCTCCTGTGCTAAAATTATTAACATATAATTACTACACTGTCAATAAACATTAACACACTAAACACTACATTGAAAAACACAAATCTGTACAAAGCAGAAAACCATAATCAGATATTCAAATATGCTTAATTGTACCTTTGATACGTTGATAACTCAACGTCCTCACGTTTCTCCTCCTCATCCTACGATGTAGAATCAAAATAGCAGAAGGCACATAAAGTAGATAAAAATTTGCAACCCCACAAGCCCAGATAAAGCCAAACTAAATCACTCACACCGTCCAAAACGTTAGTCCACCGTCCAGATTTAATGCCAGAGTACAGACAGTATCCGTCAACGTACGTCATCTGCGTAATTCAAAAAAAGAGCGGGTGGACCCCGCCGCACCGAAACGGAGCGAAACGATGCATTTGAGACACAAACACTGTCTCTGACTTAAGGTTTAGATCCGCCAAAACGTTCCGCTGCATAGTTTGAAAATCTCTCACACCCGCCCGGGGTACACAGCCGTCCTTCATGCTCATTAGATAAAAATCACCGCTAAGCTAACTTAGCATACTCGGAGCGCGATGACGTCATGACGCAACAGATCCATCCGCCGCCGTCAGCTTCGAGTGGATGTTTGAGAAGTGTTCAGGCGAGGGGAGACACAAGGGAACTGTAGATTTATAAATTATGCTAAGAAAACTACTAAATATAGGCTACTTACTCTGGTTAAGTTTGAAGCACAAATTGCAATGACAGAAATAGTAAGCCTATATTTGTCAGAAATTAATTTAATATAGATATGATAAACCTAAAATATGCAAGCAAAAAAAATAATGTAAATTGATTACATTATTTAAATTACACACACACACACACACACACACACACAAATGATTAGTTGCATCACTTTCATGAAGTGATACAGGCATTTTTACCCACATTATCTTAGTTTACAATAGGGGTGACAGTGGCAGATGTAGAGCGGGTTGTCTCATGATCGGAAGGTTAGGGGTTTGAATCCCGGCTCCTGCAGGTGCAGACTGTCGTATCCTTGGGCAGACACTTCACCCAATGTGTGAGTGGTGGTGGCAACCAACATTATTAACACACTATGATCTCATTCAAGGCATTAAACTATGAATGAACACATGGGATTATGAAGGAAACAAAAACAGGTGAAATAACTCCAAATATGTTTTATATTCTAAATTCTTCAAATGCCGCCTTTTATTTTTGGCATTTTCTCCATGAGCTTCATTTGAAATAAGTTTTCAACATGTTTGAGAAGTCAAAATCATTCCAAGTTCAGTGAGAAAATGTCAAAAGTGTAAAGCAGTAATCCAAAGTGAGAGGCGGCATTTGGAAGAATTTATCTCAAAGTTTTTTGTTTAAAACACAATTCCGTATGTGTATGAACGATTTCGGTGAGAATCTACCATGGAAACAGTTTTGAAATGAAAGGAAAAAACATTTAAAAAAAAGTGTGTCCAAACTTTTGGCCTGTACTGTACTTTCACTACAAATTAAATCAGTTATAGGGCCTAGTATTCTATATAGTGTTGGGTCTCAATAGCGTGTCCATTCATGGAGTGGATCTCTTCTTCTGTGGTTCTCCCTGAGGTTTCTTTTTTCTCCCACTGGGTTTTTGAGTTTCTCCTCGCCGTGTCGGAGAGTCAAAGAACAGGAGACACCCACGTGGCTCGTCACCACCTGCCGACATTTGTTTGGGCATTATGTTTGCCTCGTTCTGTTTCCTTTATTTAATATTTGTGCATTAGGCAATTCCCCTTCTGATATTGGGCTATACATTGTAGATTTCCTACAGTGTGTTGTAAAGTTGTGTTTTTAAAGTGCATTAAATAAAGCTGATAAAACCTGGTGTTTATTGTTACATACATTAATATTATATTGTATCTTATGTTTGACATTGGCGAATACTCTCTAAATATGGAAAAGACTGTGGAGATGGTTCTGGATGACCGATGAGTGTACCTACAGCATGTTTCCTCTGAAAATCAATGGTGCTGCTGGAAAAGGGTGACCAGCACCACGTTCTTGTGTGTGCACATTACAGGTCCACAAACACTTTATCACTGGTAAAAAAAAAAAGGAAGAAAGCGTCTACTTTATCCACAAACTGAGAAGGCGCCAGAATACACTTTCTACAGATCAAAAACAGGAGCCATATGGCCTTCACCACAGAGTGAAAGCAGCTGAGATCATTGGCGCTCCTCTCACCTCTGTTAAGGACATTTGCTCCACCCGTCTCACCTGCAGAGCTTTCAGAATCACATCTGATTCTTGGCACCTATCACACAGTGTTCAGTGTTACTGCCTTCAGAGAGGAGACTGCTGTCTATGAGCCAGGTCCAGCCGACTGAAGAACAGCTTCAACTGGATGCTGTTCTGGTAGTTGAATTCTCTTCCCTTCCCTGCTTTCCCTCCTTATGACCTGCATTCAGGCTCTCAAAGACACTGAAATCTAACCCACCATTTGAAGGATTTGAGAGAAATCCAGATTCATTTTCCAATTTCTCTGATTGACAATAAAATTATCTTGTATCCTATTGATATACCATTATTGACCATTATTTTCTGCAGTATTATTGTTTTCAGTTGAATTTGTTCAAATTTCTCATTTTTAATGATTTGTGTCGTAAAGGGAAATAAAATGTCTTTCCATTCTGCCATTTTAGGCCAGTTGAATTTAAAATGGGCCATATAGTTAGCCCATGTGGGTTGGCTCCTATGGGACTTATGTGTCAAACTATGTGGGGCTTAACATTGGGCATCCCATGTCTTAGCCATGCTCGTGTAGCCCACTTGAACTGTAATGGGCCATATAGTTAGCCATGTGGGTGCTATGGTGGGACCTATATGAGACAACTTATGATGGGCCCTTACATTTGGTATGTCCATGTCAGGCCCGTGCTAGTTACAGGCCCGCTTAAGCCGTAAATGGGCCCATATAGTTAGACCCATGTGGGTTGCTTCATGTGGGACCTATTAGAGGCCAAACTTGTGGGGCCCTACATTGGGCATCCATGTCTGCCCGTGGCTTGTTTAGGCCACTTGAGCTGTAAATGGGCCCCATATAGTTAGCCATGTGGGTTGCTTCATATGGACACTATATAGAGTCAAAATATGTTGGCCCATTAATTGGGGTTCCATGGTCTAGCCCATGTATCCGTTTAAGCCCACTTGAGCTGTAAAATGGGCCCCATAATAGTTAGCATGTGGGTTGCTCATTGTGGGACCTATATTGAGAAAACTATTTGGGCCCTACATTGGGATCCATGTCTTAGCCGTGCTGTTTAAGCCCATTGGCTGTAAATGGGCCCAAATAGTTTAGCCTGTGGGTTATCTCATGGGGACCTATATGAGACAAAACTTGTGGGCCCTACATTTGGGCATCCCATGTTCTTAGGCCATGCTCGTTTTTAGCCCACTTGAGCTTTGCACAAATGGGGCCCCATTATTGTTAGCCCTGTGGGTTACTTTCATGTGGGACTATATTGAGACAAACTTATGGTGGGCCCTAACATTGTGGCATTCCCATAGTAGCCCTGCTCGTTTAGCCCACTTTGAGCTGCAATGGGCCCCATATAGTTAGCCCTGTGGGGTTGTCATGTTGTTGGGACCTATATGAGACAAAATGTGGGCCCTAAATTTGGGCATTCCCATGTTAGCCAGTGCTCGTTTAGCCCACTTGAGCTGCAAATGGGCCCATATAGTCTAGCCCATGTGGGTTGCTCATGTGGGACTATATGAGACAAATATTTGTGGGCCCTACATTGGGCATTCATGTCTAGGCCCATGGCACAGTTTACCCACTTGCACTTTGCAAAATTGGGCCCCATATAGTTAGCCCATGTGGGATAACTGTGGGACCTATATGAGACAAACTATGTGGTCCTACTGGGCATTCCATGTCTAGGCCAGTCGTTTTAGCCCCTGAGCTGTAATGGGCCCCATTATAGTTGGCCTGTGGCGGTTGCTCTTGGGACCTATATGAGACAAACAATGTGGAGCCTTAATTGGGCATCCTGTTCTGCCCCTCATGCTTATGTTTAGCCCATTTGAGCTGTAAATGGCCCCATTATAGTTAGCCCATGTGGGTTTACTCATGTGGGACCCTATATGAGATAACTATTATGGGCCTACATTAGGCTCCATGTCTAGCCCATCGCCTAGTTTGCCACTTGGAACCATAAGGCCCATTCGAGGCAACCCACATGGGTTTACACCTGGGTCCTGTATTGTTAAACTATATGGGGCCATTAACTTTTGCCCAGTTTTTATTCCCTGCCCATTTAACCCACAACAGACCCATGTGAGGGCCCAGATCACAGCCATGTGGCATTCACATATGGGGCCCAATAGGAACCCTTCATGGGCCCCTCAAAATTTGCCACTTGTCAACCTTGCCCAGTCAGTACCATCTGCCCAGCTTAGTGGCCCTGTGGGCCCCACATGCTTCTGGCGGCTGGGATCACTTGTTAACCAGAATCCTAAGATGGAGAGTCTGTTAACCGATTTACGATCTGGACGGCCCTTGAATTTATGTTCATATGTTTGTATTGCATTTTAAAAAGCACGATGGCTCAGGATAAGTGATCATAATTCAAAGTGCACAGAGCTGGGGACAGGATTACAGCTGTCAGATCAGTCACATCCTTTTTGTCCCTTGTGCTTCATAAGATTTACTCCACAGTAACAATGAGTTCAGTAAGGGAATCATTATCTGACAGTGATGTTGGAGAGAATTGGAAATAAGATCAATGAAGAAATGATTAGAGACGATCATTAGAAAAATCTGTTGTTACTTACTCCATATCAAAGTAGATAACACATTTTTAACAGCTCATTTAGTTTTAGATTTAAAACGCGAAGTAGATGTTATTGGAAAGTAAATGACATACAGAGTCCCTGATGTCTCAGTACATTTGGATTTGGAGTAAATTATTTTTAGGCAAATCATCAAGACCTGTTTCCATCTGATGTGAATTAAGCGTATGTATCTTCATCAGATTCATATATCAGATCAATGTTAATATACATTAGTTAGACAGATAAAAGCTCCAGATCAGACGCTGGAGAGTCTGTGACCCGCGGCGCCTTAAAGGACTTCATTTCTTCTCACGTTCCTCGTCCTTCTTTTCCTTTGGAGGGTGACTTTTTGTCTCAGACCGTTCTTTGATGGAGCTAGGACCTGTTCACTGAGCCGTGATGCTGGATCCTTATGATTTTATCTCTCTCAGTCTGAGCTGTCGGCTCTGGGAACTGCTGCTCATTCATTAATAACACTCCATCTGATTGAGAAGCAGGATCAGAATCATTCATCACAACTGGTACATTATTACAGCTTGAAAAAATAATATATGAATAAGGAACTGTTTAAACTGTAGGTCCGTTATCGGAGTGTGGGCTTGGGTGTTTGTGACTGAGGAAGAGGGAGATAAACTGATATGATGATTATTGGACATGTATTTGATGAGGAGCTATAACACAATCAATAGGTTAAACTTCATCTGCATTATTTAACCTTTAATGGTGGAAATGGATTTAAGATTAGAAAACTCTTTAAACAAACTCCACAGCCTTCAGGTAGTTTTTTTCAGACAAACAGACAGGAAAATTGCTCCAGGTTTGAACGGTTTCATAAAGTTCAGGATCATCCAGTTTCTCCGGTCGACGAGTGAGGGCTCGTTTAAGGAACGGGGAGCTCCTTCAGCGTCTGAACTCACAGACTGTTAACATCTCAGATCCAGCTCAGTGAGATGTGAGGGGTGACTCAGGGCTGAGCCAGAGAGGAACAGCTTGATTCTTCTGACAACCACAGTCACTCAATCTGAAATAAAGATAAAGTGAAGTGATTATAAGTCAGAGATGAAACAGAAAATAAAAGTCGATGAGAAGAAAAACTAATTATTTCTTCTTGCTTAAGAACTTTATACAATATAGTTTGAACAAATACAAATCTTAATGTATAAAAAGCAGTAAAAACTAAATACATTTCATATTTTTGTCATAAAGAAAACAAAAACAAACACTAATATAAGTTTTGTTTATAGTTTGTGTAGAAAACTTGATGGCGTTGTCTAGGGGAGCCTGGGAGGTGTTGATGTGTATGAAGGGTGGACAGGTGCAGACATATCGCTTTGGGTGGCGCGTAGTGTAGTTTATGAATCCGTATTGCCAATTACGACGGCATGAGCACACTGGATAACGAAAAAATGTGAAGAAAAACACATTCTTCTCTGAGCAGTGGACATATGGTTTTGGCATTATCAGCTCTACGTTTAGCGTCGTTATTCCTGATCTCGGCGCGTTACGTTAGCAGTTGTTACAGTCTATGTGAGGTTTCACTACCATCGGCCTCTCAGAGCAGCTGCAATGAAAAACGAGTGGCATCTGTTAATGGTCTAACTATAAAAACAGAGGCTTATATTCGGACGGACTGACAGAGTTTCACAAACCGAAAGACAAGGTACCATCGTTGGCGTAGTGTTTAGGAGTTGGATTATTCACATGGCAGAAGCAGGGCTCTTTCGATGGCACTCAGATGGGTCCAGCGTGTTTCCCTCCTTCCATCGTTAACAAAGAGCCGAGAGCAGCAACTTCCAAGGTAAAACTTGCACAGTTTCTTGGTACGGTTTTAAAGCCAATGATGAAGCAGATTTGGCCGGTGAGTTTGATAATCGACACCAGCTAGGCACGTTGTTCAAGCGGTTCAGCTAGCTTGTTCACCTCACCTTATTCTGGGGACTCTAAACTTAGCCAAATAATATTCGAGTAGTTCATTTCATTTCCACAGTTTCATATCACCTCCTTTCTCCCGTGTAGCTTCTATTAGATCCCACTATTTGTGGGAGATGTTGAGGATATAGCCTGAGCACAGAATAAGTATTAAGCACCGCCTGTGTTTGAACCACAGTCTGTCATTGTCACACTCGTAGTAGTAAATGTTCCCCCAGGGTGTTGTGTTTTTGTAAGGCATTGTAGAAGATGTTGCCAGTGAATTGATGTTTCTCTGTCACTTATGAGGTGGCAAACATTTTAAGTGTGCCTAACGGAAGACTGAGATGGACAAGAATATGAAGAGCCAAGAAGTGAAGTACTCGAAATGGTGTTCGGGTTTCATTGGCTTCAGTGCGAACATGAAATGGTCTATCCATATGTTTTAAAGGTTGAAAGTTTAAAGGCGAATGCATGGTTTTGTTTTTACTGCGGATTCCTTGATTTGTTGGGCCACGCCCAAAGGCAGACTAGTGCCCCTCCTGTGCCCCTGAAAAAAATTGTCTGGAACGCGACTGGAAACTTGAGCCCTGACAACAGAACAGTGAATGACCTGAGAAGTCTGAGGCGACAAGGTTCTGACCTCTGACAGGATCAAGCCAGATGGAGACGAGCTCGCTGAGTCACACAGTCATCGTAGTTATAACTCGAATCCAGCTCAGTGAGAGTGGGGGTTGGGACTTCAGAGCGAGGCAGAGAGGAACGCGTGATCTTTGGCGGACAAACGCAGCAGCCAACTGCAATCGTGAATAAAGAATAAAGTGAAGTGAGTTAAAGTCCAGAGGATAAAACATGAAAAACTAAGTCGATGAGAAGAATCAAAACTGAAGAGTTGATAAGAAAAAACTATATTATTTCTTCTCTAAACTGTATAAGAAGATATAGTTTGAACAAGAATAACAAATGACTTAATGTTATAAAGGATAAATAAATTAATTGACATTTCATTGTATACGTGCTCTCTATTTACAATTACAGTGAGAACCAGACATTACAGTACGATTATTTAAACACGTTATCACTGTCTGACATTGAAACCAGAATTTAATTGGTAAATGGTCTTAAGCTTATAAAGCGCTTTTCATCCTCTAGGCTTGCGAAAGGCGCTTACAGCAAGATGCCATCATCCATTCATACACCAATGTACGCAGACAATTAAATTTTATAATGTTTTACATCAAATTAGAATTAATTAAAAAAATACTGTTAATTTTCATAATTCCATACAGAAATGATAGAAGTTTCTCTGTATAAACGCAAAAGTTGAAACATGTCATGAATATTTGTAGCGATTGCCTTTAAACTGTATAACGTAGCAAACGTTTTGGATTCCTTCCACAAGCTTCTCACAATGTTGGAATGGTTTTCCATCCGCAAAAAGACTTTTTCCCTCAACCAGTGACCTATGGTCGGTTAGTGGAGAAACAGAACAGAGTATGTCTCCAAGACATTTAAAGCTGTTAGTCCTGTGTCTCTTTTGGAGTGCAGAGTATTCTTCCTGGCAGGAGTTTCCGCTTCTCAGCCCATGGTCGAGGTACAGGCTGTGTTTCACTCTGGATAATGACAAATCTACCAGGATGTCGCGTCTCACAGGGTCTATTTATGAAACTGTCGCTGAAATCTGCCTATAAGAGTTCCGTACGAGCAAAACCCAAACTTCACGTACAGAGAAAAAAAAGGGATTTATGATGAAACCCTCCGTACGGCACAGCACCACGTAAACTGCCCTTCACTGATTTCCAGCCTGGAGCGAGAAATGATGAGCACATGACCGCCTCCTCACGTCCGCCCCGCCACAGCCTCCATAGTCACCAATAAGGACACATGCAAAGTAAACTTATGAATGAGATTACCTAAGACATGAGTCATAATGACAGGGTATTTTACCGGACCGCGCCCGGGAAGCAGAGGATGGGAGGGGCCGACACGCCACAGCAGAGAGGGAGGGCACAGCAGTGAGACAGCAGAGAAAGGGAGGAGGGCCACAGCAATGTGAGCAGCAGAGGGCGGGTGGATTCTTTACTGACGATTTACCGTAGTGTTCTATGATCGACAGTATAAACCTAACTGGCAGAGTGCAGAGTCTCATCAATAAAACCCTTTGGATTGCACTTTAGGAACGTAAAAAGAGCCCATTTAGTGACGCTGATTGTGATATTGCCCCAGTGCTGTCAGGAGGCTTCGCAGAATGTTTCCTGAACCTGACAGAATAGAGCTCTGGCTGTCTGAAATCATCTCGCAGATATTGTGTTTTTGAGCTGTGACGTGCAAAGTCGCGGGGTTCTATGAAGTCTGTGGTGGTGAAGAGAGAGGAAGAGGTTGGTGTAATTACGCAGGCGTCTCCTGAATGGACTGTGTCTTGGACAGCCCTCAGCGCCGGGTCTTCTGCAGAGTGTGGTTCGAGCTTTGGTTAAAGCACCCAGAGGCGCATCGGATCCGTTCCGTGCTCTCGCTGCTCGAGCCGGCAGGTGCTTCCTGTCCGTGCAATGAGCAGTACAATGAGCGTGCACGTCTTTGAGTGTTGCGACACTTGACGTACAATATTGTTGATTGTATATAACGAAAGATTGAAACACATACTACAAAGCCAACGGTTGATTTCCTAGATTTTATTATTTATTAAATGATCTTAAATTGCATTTTCTGTAAGAAAATAAAGAAAATGAAGCAGTTTTAAAATGTGCACAGACTCATTCCTCAATCCGGACCCCCCTTGCTGCTTTCCCTCGCCTCTCCTCATGTGTATTTGCAGCAGTTTCTGGAAGTGCGGACTGCGTTACGAACAGGTACGAACCTAGTGGTGGAGGTGCGTAATGTTGTGACGTTCAATTCCATTTTCTTATAAATAACCGAGCCTTTGAGCAGAACAGTTCGTACGAGAGGTTATTGGCTCATTTTGTCCGTAACGTGGGCGTTTATAATGAGACCCCAGGGGCCTCATTTGAAAATCAAACTGTTGCGTGATACCTCTGACTTATGAAAGTGCATAGCAAAGTCAGAAAAATAATGTGTACAGTATAAAGGTTTTTCCAATTTATTTAAAACCCGTGTTGTCAATGCGCGAGAGGTACGCACACATTGACCGCAATCTTCATCCGCTGATCCACTCAGCGGAATCAGACACGCCCTCTTGCCCCGCCTCCATATTTGACCATAAGCTAAGTGACTTATTGAATGAGATTGTTCCTAACCATGAGGCTGTAATGAGTAGGTAATTTACCTGAAAGCCAGAGACAAGAGGGAGGGCTGACACGAGAGGGAGGGGCTTGACACAGAGGGGAGGGGCTGACATCAGAGCGGGAGGGGCTGACGCTGCAGCAGCTCTGTGCAGAGACGACCACGGAAGTTCGAGACGAGTTAATGAGAGTGACGCTCTGCTTCTCTTCGATCACACGTATGGCATCTTTCTGTTATTTCATCAATAATGTTTGGTGTGAGCGGTGGTCGACGGACTGAAACTAACTTTTGAGTAAATACCAGTTGGAAATCAGGAGGCGGATGTACAAGGCATCCAACATGTGTTGAAACACCTTCACTTTATGGCCATTATATATAATAATATTGTATTTAGTTCATGAGTTGTTGTAAACTGAGACAGTGAACTGACCTGAGAGTCTGCTAGGGCGACAGTTCTGAACCTCTGCATAGGAAATCCCAAGTGAGAAAACTCCATGACTCAGAAGGCGTGTGTTATCAGCTCCAGCTCAGTGAGATGTGAGGGGTTTGGACTTCAGAGCATGAGGCCAGAAGCGGCACCACAGCATGATCTCTGACAAACCCACAGTCCCTCACAATCTGAATTCAAAGAATAAATGAAGTTGATT